>JAIUND010001879.1:0-28944 GCA_034699125.1 Gisinianus flammeolus | reverse complement strand
TGGCGCCAAAAAGGCCAAAAAGGAAAACTCAAATATCTTTTAAACTAGATAGTAGTATCTGACCCGTTCTTCTATCCCGTTCTACATATAGTTTATGACTTGACAAAATAGAACGTTTTGATGAAATGGCCGTGAGCCAACAAACAGGACCAATGGAAATAAATCATTTCAAATAATCAATATATTCACATATTTTTATTGTTCCACTTTAAGAATATTCCCCAAACTAAAGTGTACAAGTTTTTTTAAAAATCTTATTCAAAGGGAAAAGAAAGACACTGAAAAGTATCTGTATATTCGAATAATATTGAATAGTAATCAAGTTGTATGTACTCGTATATGTATGTTTTTATTCAGTGTTGCTCATCGTCTTGATTGGGACACTTCAATACTAATTATAAAATTATAGCTTAATAGTGAGGAATTTTCCAGTTTGAAAACAAGTGCATGTCTCTGTTGTATTATTTCTGATTCTGATTGTTACATCACTCACTGTATTTGAATTTAATTATTTTGTAAGGTGAGGAAAGCATTACAAATTTTATTATCATTGACAAAGATTCATTATTATATTACATGTCCGTGTTGTGGATTTTTGGCAGTAGCACACACATGCGAGATGCGGGATAAATTCAAGAGTCTATTCACCTGACAAAGAACATCATTAATCATTATCATCATGCATAGATACATGACAAAACAAGTTCCAGAGCAAGTAAATAAGCAAGTTGGCCGGCTCAAAAAATCAAAACCAAAAAATTGCTTACGATATTTGGGTATGAAAATGCAGAGCATGTGTTTTCCCTTTCCAATAAATAGGAAATTGGCTGTATACTATATAAGATACATTTTACAAATCACACGAGAAAAAAGCTTATATTTTATACATATATAAAAGAAAAGATATAAAGATATAAAGTAATTCTCAAGTAAAGTAAAGAATCCAATCACGGTATATGAAAATTTGAGAATGATGTCACTTTTCCCGTTGTATGTCTCGAATTTTACAGTGTATTAGGTACAAGTAAGACGAAAAGTGGTTGATCCAGTCTCAAAAGTCTATTCGTTTCAATTTTCTCTAGTGCGTAATAGGTATTTGGATTTGAATTTACAGTTAACCCATTCATTATAGTTTATAGTATATAATTTTACGTGTAATCTTGTACGTATACAAACGTTCGGGATTATTTGTAAAAGCTTAAGCACTAAGCAGTTCCTCATGTTTTCCTCCTTTGTGACGAAGTGAGAGGCGTTCATAAAACAATGGAAGATGATAAATACGCCATTAAATGAGGAAGAAACACAAAGAGACTAATTTATATATGTATTTTTGAATTTTTAGTAATCGTTTATTATTTAAAACGCATAACGTCAAAGTGTATATATAATTTCATATAAAACGTCTCAGTACATTTAATTACAAACTTGAAATCCTCATGTACAAAAAGTGTGGGCACACATGTGTAACATATTTTATACAACTCTTTTTATTTTGATATTTGATTTGTGTAATAAAAATGTCAATATATACGAAAAACGAGAATGTATACGACTAACGAGTAAGTAAATTATACATGCAGTAAAAATAAATTCATTTGACCCTGATCCCTGATCTGACTTTGAAATAAAATGTACCAAATATAATTTGTAACTAAATCAAAACTCCTAAACTATAAATTAAAAAAACCCAGTCTTGTCCGTTTTTTTGATGGACAACATAATCAAACTAAAAGTATAACTCTTACAATTTACAAATTATTTAAATAATTATACAAAACAATATACTACTGCTGGTATATAATTCGGAATTAGTGAACCAAAATATTGAAGTCATTTTCTCTAGTTCTATTATATAACCGAGTATATAAAAGTTAGACAAGCTTCAAAAATCATCCACACTAATTCATAATAAACTTAATCAAGAGATGACTCATTTTAAACTGGATTTCCTAAAATCCTTTCAAACAATCTCAACACGCACTATTTATGTAATAATAAAATTTTCAGTCACAAATCTCAAAGTCCTCAGAGTATACAGAAGAAACACTCGTTTTACTTATAAATAAAAATAATATAATATGCTAAAGATATTATTTGAATTATTCCCCAAGAATACTGTCAAAAAAAATACTTTTTAGTCATCTTCATACAAAAGACGTTAGAAAAATAAAATACAAAAATTCTAGAGAGTAGAGACTACTCTATTAAAAATCCATTAAAGTAACTAGAAGAACCATTATTCAATATATAATTATTATAATGGTGATCAGGTGTAAGTTCGGATGACATCATTAATGCTCGCCCGGCAAATAGGACAGCCCATTTTGGATTTCCAAGTTTCCATGGCACACTGAATGCACATGCACATGTGCCCACAGGAATAGAAGACGGAATTTACAGGCCGTTCCACACAGGCAAGACAATGTAATTGAATTTCGGACGAGGGAGGTGACGGTGGTGATGATGAAGCACTCGTAATTAATTTGGTTGATGCTGCTGTTGTTGTGGTCGTGGGTGAATTTTTTGGTGACTCGGACATCATCATAGCTTTTAATTTAGATTCGGATGATGGCAAATATCCGGATTTACTATTACCTTGATGATCCTGAGATTTGTGAGCACTCAAACTGAGACTAGGAATGGACACATAATTTGAATTTGAATTGAAATTCGATGAACAAGAAGCAGAAGTTGAAGGAGCATTTTTCTCATTTCCGTTCCCACTCGTTCCGCATTTGACCGAGTAAATGTAGTCATAGTCATCAACTCTCTTCGGAGGTGGAGGGGTTTTGTAGATTGGTAATTGTTGTTGAGGTCTAGGTAATTGACAACTTCCATGGACCAGGCTACTACCACTACTACTACTAGTACCAGTATTATTATTGTTATTATTGCTCACGATGATACTATTGCTGTTACTACTATATTGACTCATGGATTGGTAGATGGTTGACTTGATTGGGAGTTGTGTGTAGGTATTGGAGCCTTTGAGATTCGGTCCTGATGGACTCTTCATCATTATCGAGTGAGAATGGGACGACGGAGATAGAGGATGAGAGTAGGATTGACTATGAGTGTGTGATGATGGTGGTTCTGGCAGACTTTTCGTTGAGATATAAGAATGATTTAGTAGTGACTTTGGTGTTCCAGGACCTGTTGTTGTTGTTGTAGTTAGAGTGTGGAGCGGTGTGGAGGCGAGTCGGTGACTACAAGCTGGTGATGGGGATGGACGAGAATTATTCAGTTGGATTCTACTATCTGTATAATGATACATTTAAATTCAAAATATTAGCTTACTATACATATATAATAATATATATATATACCTTACTCGTTGTCCAGATAGATACATTTAAATGATTAATATAGACTGTAGTTATTATTATTGAAAAAAACTGGGTTTGTAAACGTACCAACAAGTTCGATAGCCGTCGTATTCCCATATACATCAAGTACAGCCCAAAGAGGAGTTCGAACATCCACATTACTCAAGAAAATCCCTTTGTCTTCTCCATCAATACAGTAGATGAGATCGCCAGATGATGTGTACTATAGAAAAAATATCAACACATAAGAATGTAATTAGTCTAAAAATAGCCTCAAAGAACTAATTCCACTATTTTAGCGTAAAATATTATGAGCCGCTTACATGGAAACTGATGGTCATATCTTGTTTCACTAGATGATCACTAAATGCCTTGGCCCAGAAACCCGGACGAGAAGTTAGATCTATATACATAATACATGCAGACAAACAGGGTTTAAAATGTTAGCTCAATTGTATCTCTATATAGTTGCCATAATTTTAATAAGAATAAGTATATATTTTATCCTTTTTTCCCATATCTTTTTTGTTCTTACCAGGGCAAACGTATTTTGGTAGAGAGTTTTTCAAAGTGCTCGGGTCATGACTTGTGAGACCAAAACGGAGAACTCCACTCCAATTCGTAGAAACTTGAATCAGTCGAATACAAACCTGTCAACAGAAAAATAAATCCACAATTCGTAAGTATTTCTGTGCCTGTACAAACTCTTCCTAAATGTATTTTTAAAAACCATACATGCACATCACACACAGAAAATGGATAAGAATCAAGAAATTAGGAAAGTAAAACGAACCTTCTCATTAACTTTGACAGGACGGTCGGTGAAAGCAATGGCTTTACAGAAACTATTGATTCGTTTCGCCACAGTTCCATTATTGAATAATTGAACATTTTCCCCATGGACGGAGTGAAAATTGAGCGCCGGCAGATTATTAAACTGCGTTCCAGACTTGGTCGTTCCTATTGTACAATACAAAAAAAATGTCATTCGTTAATTCATTCATTTATTCCTCGTTTAATAATACTTATCACCGCTTATCCCATCAGCTTAATAATTCCTTTTCCCTGCCTCAACTTCCTTCTGCACACTGTATATGGACTATTATCCTCCATAGAATGGAATTTCCTATGCCTTCATCCTTTGTGTACTAATTACTAAAATACATTTTTTTTTTCAAATTTCCGACAGCCGACTTGTCACTCATTTTGTCAGTAGAGTAGAAATAGGCCGAAAGGAAAGAAAGAAGAAACGGAATGGATAAGTTAGTCATAAGTTTGGAGGAGCAAAAAACCCTTGAACAAAACTTGCAAGTTTCAAAATGAAATTATCTCTTTCCAACTTTCCACCGTTCCTGTGCTCGTCGTCGTCGTCGTCGTCGTCGTTTGTCAATTTTTCAATTGTCATTGTCAGCAGTCAACTCCACGCGTTCGGCGATAGCGTTTTTGTCATTTTAATTTTACCCTGCATACACACTGTACTAATACATTTTCTTTGAGTGGAGAGAGAGAGAGAACAGAAATAGATAGCACATGTATACCAATCAAAATAATACGTATGAGTATAAATATATATGAATAAAAGGGGAAAAAAGAAGAAAAGGCTTGCGGAGAGACTTGAAATTCTTTTAACTTTTAACTCTCGTTATACTATTTCTATCTTTGAATGAATGCCAACTAACCAACTAACCAACGATATATGTTCAAAGTACATGCAAACCCACCACCACACACCACTATAAAAGCTAATCTAATTGTCCATTGTTAAATTCAAAGCCTCATCCTATACAAAATATTTACCAAATATGAAATCGACATTAGTAAGTACATACATTCACGTCGAATGTCGACTACATATCACTTCACGACAATTGAAAACCTCAAAAAAAATCTCAAAAAAAGTCCTCAAGTCAAGCCTTCCAATTTCCTTACTCTCTCAACCGCTTCAAAAAATGTCGGATGTACATTTAGCCTCAGGTGACGAGTCTCGCGGAGGAAAACACAAGTTTTCCCTTCTCTCTCTCTCTCTTACATAATTTACAATGTGAAACATGAATGTGATTTCAAATGCTCTTGTCGTCACGTTTCTCAATGAAAATCATGGCTTCATACTAAAAAAACCTTAAAAAACTCAAAACTCTGAAAGGTTTATAAGTAACTTTGGTCTTTGGTATGTGTACAGAAATATAATTCGACAACTCGACTCTACGTATATGTACATACACATTTCAAAACTGAAAAAAACTAAACGATGCAAGTATTTAATACGTACACGTTTCCCAAGCATGTATACAATATAACTTACTTACTTCATCCATTTCCATTCATAATACCTTCAAATCAGAGGAACTGAAACTACTGGAGAAGAAGAAGAAAAAAAACGTATCCGAATTGGAAAGTATATTAAATAGCGTTGAGAATCCTCCTAATCGTACTTAATGACGTGAAGAGTGAGGAAAACTGGTTCTCTCACATATTATCATCATCATCGTTTTTTAACATTTAACATTTAAGGTTTCCTCACAAGGACTCTAAATTCAGATGTACAGTCTAAATTCTAAAACTCGAAAAACTCTAAGACTTACGACCCGTGTTTCCTATTTCCGGTTCATATTCTTAATATACTCTCTCTCTTCTCTCTGTACCTCTATGTACGATATACAAGGAGAGAGACTGAAGACTACGAAACCGCAAGAACAAATTGACTACCTCCATCATCTACTATATTACTACACATATTGCGTATCCTTCATCGCAATGGCTCCCTTCCCCCTATAATAAATACCCTTTAACCATATATCTGTATAAGCAGTGTAATGCTGCAGATGTCATGTATTTCTCTCTTATTTTATAACTTATATATAATTCATGCACAGATGCTCACGAGAGAGAAAACTTGAGGCTTCCGAAATTCACAACTCAATTCACACACAGCACAGGACATGCATTATGAAAGGAAAACAATAAAGGAATATATATATATATATATATACAGAAATAAAAATAAAAATGGGTTTACTATAATCCTTTTCATTTGTCATTTGAAGCTTGTAAAATTAAGACATTTGACTGTTCTCTAAAGTGCTGGTTCACAGTACAGTCAAAAATGTACTCGTCGTTAGTCAAACTGTTTTTACAATTCCAAATGTCAATGTCAAAATCAAAATCAAAATCAAATTTAATGGTGACTGCTTCGGTAATTACAAAGAGTTTGTGTGAGTTTTGTATCACTCATTTATATACCTGCTCAATCCTTCATCCTTTAGAATTTGGAATGAAAGGTATGATATTTATTAGTATTATTACTCCTAGACGACTACTTCTACTACTAGAATAGTGGGTAAAGGCAAAGGCTTTTGTAGAAATGTAGAAATGCCCATTAATTTTTCTAGGTGCATTATCATAAGCTGATAAGCTGTCAACTCAATTTCATTCTCATTTGGATTTTGATAATTTACATGGTATGTATAACACATATCTGTATAAATTGTATAGGTATATGGTATACTATTTATTATACATATACAATATACAGTAGAGCATAGGGACTGGGAATTGGAAGAGTGAAAACTCTCAAGTTGGAAAAATATGAAATAGGATTTGATAGTATACAAGAGGACTCCAGGGAAGAATAAGGATGAGGAAAAGGAAAAGGAAAGGGCGAAGATATAGATACATATACAATAATACAAAAAATACATTACATACTATTACTGTTAGTCTGTTAGAATCGGAATTGTGGAGGGAAAGGAACATCCGAAAATGCGAATGCCCTCCATGACAGGGAGGAATCAAAGTAAGTACATATAATAAATACAGAAATGCTTACTTAGGAAATATGCATGTTACACATACATACATAACATGTGCATGTGCATATACTAATACTACCTATACATGTATACCAAGATATTATTATTATTATAAGAAGTCCCTTGGTGTTCCTTTCGTGGCTTTAGAAATTGGATTGGCTCCCCCCTTTATGGGTTTTCCTGTCCCAGTACTCTCTTTCTCTCTCTCTCTGCCTACTTTCCTACATGTCAGCTATCCGTCAGATGTGTGTGTTCGTATGTGTGTTTTATGTTTATGTCATGTACGAATGGGCTGGTAAAAAGCGGATGCGGGACTACGGATGTGGATGTGAGGATCTAAAATCTAGATATTTTGTTAGATGGATGCGGATACGAGGACGAGGGTTATGCATTTCCATTATTTCTCTCTCGCTCGCTCTCTCCCTCTCCTTTTCCTTAAGACATTGTCAAATGAACTCTCCGAAATCCCATTCATAAAAATATATTTGAAGCACGGCTGACTCTGATTACTCCCCTGCCTGCCTGCTACTCTGATTTTGTAATTAAAGAATCCTCCAAAATGTATACTCTGTAATAATAATTCTTAGAAAACTAATTGTAAGTGAGTAAAAATAAAATTATTTACCGAATCCAATGCCACGTTTGATCCGTTTCATGACTTTAATTCTTTTGAGCCAAGGAACACAGGACGGGGTGGTGGTTGATGACATTCGGAGGGATGGATCATTCCTGGATATGATTTCTAAGGCGGACGTATTTGAATTGGCTCCAGACGACAAAGGTCCACCACTAATGGACAATCGGTCCAGAGTATTGACTATTCCAATCCCGTTATTCCCGTTTGAATCCGAGTTTCCGATGAGTCCAAGACTTTGGTTATTAGGATTAGGGATCAATTTATAATTGGATCGGAAATCAGAATCCTTTTCCAGCATGATCATGGACTTTGGACGATTACTGAGCAAAGTCTTGTACTCATAATTACTTGCGTCCTTGTGTAGCTGGCTAATTGTCTCATACTCATGGTGATGTTGTTGTTGTTGCTGTAGCTGATGCTGTCGCTGTTCAATTTGATATCGTTGGTGTTGTTCGTAGATAGAATTACTCAGTCCAGAGTATAATTGGGATGGTGGTGGGATTTGGGGTGGATTATAGAGTAATTTGTAGGATTGATGAGACAGACTTGGAGACGGTCCTTGGATATTTAAATTGAGAGGTGGGCTCATAGGCCATGGTCTCGTCACAGGTTGGATACCCATCTTCACAATGTTATTTTATTTATTTATATATATATATATTATATAATATTCCTTTTTTTCTCTGCTCCTTGAGAATGGAGAATGAAGAGTCACAAAATCCAAAAGTGAAACTAGTTATTCAATTAAAAAAAAGGCACTTTTTAATCGCACTTGGAAATCTCGCAATGACGCTGTATAACGCCAAGCGTAATTCCAGTGGTTCGTTCGTTGGCTGGCTGGTTTGTTTGCTTGCTTTTTCTCTTGTATATATAGTCAAGCTGAACTATATGATTGAAATTATTGTAACCGACACTATTTCACTCACTTGAATCACTAGCTATATATTATTGCTAGATTTCTCACAGTTATTACAATAATAAATATTTCATACTCGTATAGAGTTAAAACAGGAACATTCACAAAATAATTCTCTACTTATTAAAAAAAAAAAAAAACTTGTGTTATATGTGAACTTGAAAATTCAATTGCAAGTTATTATTATTATTATTATGGAGAATGGAGAAACACTCACTCGGACGATCCGAACGGAACTGAATGAAGAAATGAATAGAAAATTTACTCTGCTATAATCTACACAGATTATACTATCCTCTTTGGTCTACTCTCCCCTGGTCCTGGTCGAAAAATTTACAAATATACATATATATATATAGGTATACACATCCACAAACACACATTTGGGTTCCCTCTCAATCCCCAATGCTCAGAAAGCCATTCGGTTGGAAAGCAGCTGCTCTTGGCTTTAAACACATTCATATAACCTATGGGGTGACCAGAGTTCTGTTCTGCTTATGCTTTTTCCTTCAGGTTTTTTCGTTTTTCATGTGGTGGTTTGGTTTGGTTTGGTTTTTAGTGTGCAGTGTGCATATGCTGTTTCCGGAGGAGGGATTTTTTTTCTCTCTTCTTTCTTTCTTCTTGCTTGGCTGGGGAACTTCTCTCGCTCGCTTCGCTCACTCTTCATAACCATACTTATATATGATATTATAAAATATACATATTGATATAATATACGTACATGCTCAATGTTTCAAATGTACTTTTCATGTGTGTAGGTACAAATATATAGGTAGACCTATACATACATACATGTGTGTGTAATGTGTGTTGTGTACACATTCTGTACTTACTAAAACTAGAATTGAATGAATAAGTGAGACTTTTAAGTTTTAAACCTCCATATACAGAGCTATATATATGTACACATATATATACAACACACACACACACCTGGATAGTGGAAATGAAAAACTTGGCTTGGCACGCTTATTCCTTTTCAGTTTTTGCCATCCGAGTCGAAAAAGCCGGCTGCCTGTCTCTCTATCTTTTCTCTCTCTCTCTCTCTCTTTCCGCTTTTGTTTACTCTTGAGTATTCACAAAATCGTCTTGTGTCTTCTCCTCGGTCTTGCATTTGAATTCATCAACTGTGACTATGAAAAAGAAAAATTATAAAATACAAAAATTATTATATTATACACGTTACAAAAATGGAAAAGTCATGCTTCAAACTTCAAATGATGCTAATTTAGAACATTATTATGCACCTCAAAGGATCAAACTAAATATCACATATTATTATGAATTTATTACAACATTTCATATTTGACGGTATTATATTTACTAACTACTATAGTTTAATTTATATTTAATGATATATTTTAATTTCAATACACTTTTATCAAATGACTATTGCTATAATAATAATAATAACGTTTTACTTATCAGTCTTTCCCGCAGTAGAAATTTAACTGTCATTCAAATTCCAATAAAATATATAGAAACTAGGAAATAAATAATACTAATGAAAAAAACATACAAAAACTTACTTACTTCCTGTTGACGGAGAAATGGTAATTAATTGTAGAATCCTTTTTCATTTTTAATTGCACTTTGAAAAACAAAAAAAAAAAAAAAAATGAACTATGAAAACTTTTCAACTTTACTGCCCAAAATTCCCCACGCACTCAAAAAAGGTTTTCTAATTGCTCGATTTTCTACATTCTTATATGGACTTTTTATTATTACCTACAAAAACCAAAAACACATTGTTCTTTTTACAGTCAGGATTTTCCTGTTCTTATTCACACGATGTTTTAGTCTGTCTGCCTATATAATATATATCTTCATCTCATTTAAATATTTGGTATGTCATGTCATCAAAAAAAAAAAAAAAACGTCAAGTTTAATTGTGGGTGAATTTTGTGAGTGTGTTTTTTCATCGTTAGATTTATCACACTCACACATCCACAAAAGTCTCATCAGGCTTCATACTTATGTATGTATTTACGGAGACAATATTATTATGAAAGATTATAATATATATATTTTCCATATTCCATATTAAACTTGGAACTTCCATATCGACATCGACAAGACTAAAAAGTAAACATAAAGTTCAAAGTTTCATAGCAAGTATCCATTTACTATTTACATTTACGCACATACATTTTCAACCTCAGAGTCTCACTTCACTCGAAAGTAGTCTAAAGTAAACGATAAAGTTTCTTTCATTTATTTTTTATTTTTAAAAAGCAAGGGACCGTAAACTGTAAACATGAGAAGTACAGTCAGTCGACACTGTCGACTCGACAGTCTCCGGGCAAAAACCTTTGCTTTTAAAATTTGAAAGCAGGCAGACACACAGTACTTATATATATATATATATATATATCTATATATCGTGTAGTGTACATACACATTAACCTACACAGAATTTCACATGATGTCTGATGTCGATGTCTGATGCAGCATCAGTGATGCTGTACCTATATGTATATATGGTACAAGTTACAAGATACCAGACTCTTTTGACAATGCCATGAGAAATGAGAAATGAGAAAAGGATCTAATATACAATACAAAAAATACGACCATATCATAAACCAAGGTACAAGGTACAGTGCAGACTGCAGTTTCATGAAATTCAATTGAAATTTTGAAAAAGGTAAGTTGAAAGTGAGGACTTAGAACCTAGAACCATGTATGCAGTGCATTTAATAATAATATAATTTCACCTTATAGCTTTACCTTTTACCTTTTGTCAATCTCATTTCCATTGCCCCCGTATTGAATGAACACTCTCTGTTGCTCTGTGTTCTCTGTGGGAATGGTGAAGTTGAGACCAAAAAACCCACTGAATCTCTATATATATGTATATCAAGGACATACTGGAGAAAGAGAGAGAGAGTGAGAAGATCCATTGCCAAAACCCAAAACAAAGTACAAAAAGACTGAATACTTACACACAGAAAGAAGAACCTTTGCATGCATGGGAATTGAATCTTTCTCGGATCTCTCTCTCTCTCTCTCTCGACTCTCTCGAGGCTGGGATTTTGCTGGGGCTGGGATGGGAGATGGAAAGTAATTCTCAAAACTCGAAACTCACATTCAATTTGAACTTTTAATCACAATCACAACTTGAATGTGCCCATGAAGACTTTTTTTTGTACACTGTACTCTGCATGCTTTTGTGTAAATGTAGGTGCACAACAGCACAACACAGGCAGAACTTTCTGATACCGATGCTCAAGATGAGTCAACATTGAACATCAACAACAGAGCATTATATAACTTTGCAGAATTTGTGAGCATTTGAACATTTTGAAGGTGTTTTCTGTTTCTTGTTTTGTTTATTATTGACCTAAAGTTCAAACTTTCAAACTAACAATAAGAAGACAAAGTATATACCTATACATTACATGTACAAGTTTTGTTCAACTTGTCCAGCACAGGCATTATTCCGCATCGGCATTCTATTGTCTCCTGTTTTCTGAACAGAAGTTCACACACACACACAAGTTCCGAGTCGTTGATAATTTACAATAGGGAAAGGAAACAAGAGAAACTTTCTCATTTCATTTCATCTGAAGTCTACTCATTCTTCATTTGCTATATTTAATCATTTAATAGTAAAATGATGGCCGGGCGTAATACATAAATACAGTAACATCGATGAATAATTTATCATTCAGCTGTCTCACTGTCTCACCCAGTGTTTCTGTGACTGTGTCCGTGTCACAGTCACAGTAAACTCCAAAGTCCAAAGTCCAAACTTCACACTCCAATCCCAACTACATATACTCTAAACAAAATGTATACATATCAAATGACAAGGGACAAATATGACAGGGTGCTCGTTTTCTTTCATTTACTATACTCTATACAGTATATTCATATTCATATTTATATTCATTCCATATTCAGCATAATGAAGCATTTGAGCAGGAAAATGGGGGAGTTTTCTAATCGATAATATAGAGAGCAAAAACCCTGAGCTTTTAAATCCCCCATTTAAGACCACGAATGATGAAATGGTCATGCAAAAAAAAAAAACCTGGTTGATCATATAATCATATCGAATATGGAACTAAATGTAAATGTAATATGTCTGTATTTTATTTTATTATGTATACATATTACACTGATCACGACTACGACTACAAACAGTTGAGGCTGAGAGAGATCTGAGAACTGCGAGAGAGAGAGAGAGAGAAAAGAGAAAGAGGGATCAAAGACAGAGACAGAAGCTTTAAACTCATAATTGAACACAAGAAATGAAAAAGGAACATACATCAGTGGAAGTGGAAGAGCCAGAGCCAGAGCCAGCCGCTATTTCCGATCCCAATTTTTCGGTGTGTCGGGAGTTTGTTGGTTTGTTGTTGGGAGTTGGGACGGAGGCAGATGTTCAATCATCGGCCGCTTTGGCTTTTCCATCATCATCCACAAACACACACACACATTGCCACTATGTAATAGCAATAGCAATAGCAATAACTACAGATAGGAATATGGAACGGGAGAACCAACAACACAGCTACAAAACTATACCAACCAGGCCACGCTTACGCTTACAAAATATCCAGAGTATCTCCAGATATGTACATATATAACTATACACTATACATTATACAAGATGTGATCCATATCAGTATGGAGACCCTTAAAAAGGGACAAAAGCAAAAGCTCATACAACCGAATGAATGAGAGCGAGTGTAGGTATATATATTTACCTATGTATATTTATATGTATCCATACATTTACAATTTACACTATTTATCTGTACATGCTCTCTCTCTCTGTGTGTGTGTGTGTGCATGCATTTAGTATGGAGGAGATGGTGGGCACGTGGCCAGCTGTCGTGTTAATTGTATAGGACTTGTGTGTTTGTGATGTTCATCATCTGTTTTCCGTCCGAGGGTACTGGGGAATTAAATGAGAGACGCGAGTAAGGGCTGAGGTCTGGCGTGTGCCTCTACGCGACTTCCAAGGATAATCTACTTACATATATTATTATTATTTCCCTATACATACAGATACATATATATAATACTCCTACGTAATTTCACTAACCTTAGATCCTCACATATAGATGTACATAGGTACAAGTTGAGTGTTTACAGTTTACGCTAACAGCTTGACCCCAGGTTTTTGTCTTATTACTATTCCTTATTTCAAATGTTGTGGTTTCGTTTTTATACTTACCTATTATGTTAAATGTTATGTACGGACGAGGGACGAGGGAAGGGAATGAAGGGATACGAGGAAATGAATGAAACTTGTACATATCTTAGTTATCTTACATGCATACAGTTTGGATGGATGAACGTTGAATGTTACAATTTTTCTGGGGAGAATCGTTTAAAGTTTAAAGAGGTGAAACATATTGCATATTGCCATTATCCATTAGTTTATCAGTGGACGACGTGTGTGGAGTGTTCTGTGTTGGATTTTGTATACGATACGTGAGTACGTGTGGCATGATGCATGGGGATGATGGCGTACGCCGTATGGTCTGACGAGCCCATGCTATATACATACAACAATATAATATAATGATGGTATTAGTATTAGTATTAGTAGTTAAGTAAAAGTGGAAGCTATCGTATATATATATATATATATATAGGCAGAGGCAAATGTCAAGTAAGATAAGACCTCGGAAACCTCTGTTACTCTGTTCGGTACAGAAAGTATACTTCAAAGTACAGAGTGCAGATGTACATTGAGAAAGAAGAAGACGACGACAGACTCTCCACCTCCGCACCAGAGTTCATCTGGTCAGCGGCTACTCAAGATTCTCATTTCATTTTCATTTTTATTTTTATTTCATTGTTGTTCGTGTTCGTGTGTAATATTTGTATAATATATGTATAGATGAAGTGAGCTTTTTGCAGGCTCCAAGTGCTACTGCTGTTGGTTGTCTTTTGTCTTGTTTCTTTAATGTTTCTGCCGTCTGTGTCTTCTGTTCTGTGGATTTGAATTCTCCGACATGTGCTAATCTCAAAGCACGGTAGTCATAGTCGATAGATAATAGATATAGTCATGGCATAAATTATTATTTTATTTTATTATATTTACTACAGATATTATCATCGCCATTTCGCACCTATTTATTTTGCCTTGGTCATAATCTAATAATCTATATTGAATTTAGGATTTCATCAGTCGGTATTCCGTATAAAATTTACGCGTGTTTATCTCAAGATTGAAGTTGAAGTTGAAAGTACTTTTATAGTAAAGTGTGATTTTTCTTGAGGAGACTCTCAAAATGTCAAAAAGATTTTTTGGTTACTTACGTGATGATTCTAAGTAAAAGTAAAAGCCTTCAAATTCGTATAGGTTAATTAAAAGAAGTTAAAATTTAAATACGATTAACATGCACATGCACATTGCACATGCACAGAAATGGAAAATAGATTGGGGCAATGCGTTATTTGAAAGACGAAGGTTTCACAATTCACTGTCTCACATTTCTCATTTGAGTATGAATGATGAGAATGACAATGCAGAAAGAGTAAACATTTTATTCTATTTTGCATACGGATTTTTAATTTAATGTTTTAAATGCAATATTACTTGCACAAAATATTAAAACAATTAGTGAAATAAATAATTAAAATTAAATTACAACCATAGTTAATATGTCGGGGCATCGTGCGAATGAGTGAACAAGAAATCTAGACGTGCAGAGCATCTTCTGTCAGTGTTCGAACTAAAGGTAAGTCGTGTGTTTTTTCCTTTTTTTCGCTCTCGAATTTTATTGAAATTTTATTAAAATTTTGATAGTACTTGTTGATATTTCGAGTAAAGTTTATGAAATAAAGTTACCTAACGTATTGGTTTTTCATAATTTTATTTTAGTTTCGCCGTGAATTTGGCCGGAAAGCCCAAATAAATAGATAAAATGGGTCGTCGACCAGCAAGATGGTAAAGACTTTTTTTTGTTGTCCATGCTTTCAAAATTATTTCATTTATTTTTTGTTTAGGTTATTTTCCTTGAATTTTAGATTAAATATATAGTAGATTTTATAACTATAGTTTTATCGGCTTCTACTTTTTTTTTATCATGACTCTGTCAATTTGACTATGAGTTAGGGATTGATTTGAAGCCGAAAATTAAACATGCCGTTTGTCGCCTTTTGCATTGTCATTCTAATCGTTGTAAAAGTGAACTTCAAATGTATACAGATTTATTTTAAAATATATAATATATTTCTTGTGGCTATTGATTTTGTTTTATTATTATTATTATTGTTAAAACAATAGCAACATATTGTCATTGTAGTAACAAGTGTGTAAATATGATGTTATAATTAATATGTACATGTTTTTTTTTCGTTGTTTGATTTCCTTTTTTACTACGAATATAGTTATCGGTATTGTAAAAACAAACCATATCCAAAATCTCGATTTTGTCGGGGTGTCCCAGATGCAAAAATCCGTATTTTTGACTTGGGAAAGAAGAAAGCACGTGTAGATGACTTTCCACTCTGTGTCCATTTGGTATCCGATGAGTATGAACAGCTATCTTCCGAAGCTCTTGAAGCCGGACGTATTTGTTGCAACAAGTATATGGTCAAATTCGCTGGAAAAGATCAATTTCGTAAGTGAAATACAATAAATAAGTAATAACAAAACAAACATTAATTGCAACATTGTTATTATTATTCATAATGATAATGAAACTATATTTTTATGTGATAATGATTAGACATTCGTATGAGACTTCATCCCTTCCACGTTATCCGTATCAACAAGATGTTGTCCTGTGCCGGAGCCGATAGGCTTCAAACTGGAATGAGAGGAGCCTTTGGTAAACCATTGGGAACTGTTGCTCGAGTTCATATTGGACAACCTATTATGAGTGTACGGACTTTAGATAAATACAAGTCGGTTGTTATTGAAGCTCTCCGTCGTGCCAAGTTCAAGTATCCAGGGCGTCAAAAGGTACAATTTCATAAGAATATTACGTAATTACATTTATATCAACATTTATTCTAAAGAAAGGTCCGACAAAATTAAATAATGATTATGTTATGTCATTTTATTTGTTTGCATATAGATCTTTGTCTCTAAGAAGTGGGGATTCACAAAGTGGGAGCGTCCAGAATATACAAGACTTATGGGCGAAGGTCGTCTGGCTCAAGACGGTTGGAATGTACAGTACAGACCTGAACACGGCCCTCTTGCCGCTTGGAAAAAAGTACAGAAGGAAATTGCCGGTTTGGCTTGATTCTGATGTTACATTTTAATCTTGAATTTAATTGGAAGTAAAGAGATATTTCTATGATCCCAACATATCTTTTTTTTAAATAATTCATTTCACATACATCCTGCTTTTTAGAATTTAAATTACTATAAGACAAGGTTCATGGATGGCTCTCTCAAATATATAATATATCATTTAATTATATATATCACCATTTCAATGTGGGCATTTGTTTGGCTATAGATTAGATTTTTATTTAAATTATACTTGAAAGTAGAAACGTTTAGTATTGAAGTGTAGATTGAAGTTTTATCAGCAACTTGTTACAAATTTTACGTAGGCAAGTATGTATATATACCTATTTGAATTTCATACAGAAATCCATACGCTGCTATATATATTTCATAAGCACGCAATCAAGATGCAGCCATCTCATTCAAGTGCACAGTATTATTATCATTATTATACGAGGGAAACTTGTAGACCATAATTTTAATGACTATATACGTTACATTATATTTGATGAGAGTCGTCATCATCATCTTATGTTCCCACTACTACTTCATACACACGCAAATAGACCTACCTTTATTAAATATTTACAGCTCATGTGCACATTCCCTATTCACTATTATACAAATATGCTGGAGCAGTTGGGATTTGAATATGAAAAATATTTTTCGCGTGGGTAGAAATGATAGAGATGTATTGTAATAGTAGAAGAGAACAGGCGCAGTATGTATTTCACGTTATCATATACATATATGTTTTATTTCAATATATAATGATTAAAGAAATTTGCCTCACGGTAAGTACAGATTTTCGTTTAGTTTTCATTGTTACATATTTGACTACTGAAATGAATTATATTGAATTGATTTGTATGTATCTCGTATTCATATTCATCTAAAAGTAATCAATAGACTCGTAATGCTGCGCGTAATGAAATCAAAGAAGATTGGTGTTGAATGTCTCTCGAGGACATGGAAACTAGCTACAAGGACCCCTAAATGAGGGATGGATCGGAAAGCTCTCTTGAAATACTCTCTTTTCCCAAGGAAAAGGATTTGTTTAGAGCATACAAGGATCTCCGCTTTATACAAGCGCATTTTCCGTGGTATGAGAAAAGCTTTTTCATAGATGACCGAGTAAGCCAGAATGAAGTAGAAAGCAATGATTAAATTGAATATGGAGAGGAATGGATTCGAAGTGATCCAACGGATGGCAAAATAACAAGCAACACATGAAATGGTGAGAGAGGAGATTTTGTACATGAATATGATGTATGCATAACTTTGATTGAATAGCATGAGAGAGTTGGAGATCCCGACAAGTCCCGTAGGCTTTTTCTATTTTCCGAGGAGACAACGTACTGAGTCGATGTCTTTGTTTGCTTGTACTTTTTTACACACAAAGATGAATTAATCTACTTACCTCCACATCCTCCATGAATGAATATTTAATTAAAATTCAAGTTACATAGGTATACGTGTATGAAAAAGTTGGTAAACTCACAGTTTCTTGATGCCCAAGTCCGCAGTGTTGGTAAATAGTTGAAAAAAGGATAGTTGAAAGTAAATGATGAAAAAACATTGAGACACCCAAAAGCTCACCATGAACACTTCAAAGGAGAGGAAAATGAACAAGCTCCAATAATTTCGATATTGGATGGGTAGAACTGAATACAAAAAATGGACTGCTGTTGGATCATACAAGAAAACGACAATACACAACAGGCTGGCTGAGAAACAAAGGAATGGAACCGTCACCACGTACATTTCTTGCTTTGAATAATCGAAAAACCCGAATGATTTCCTTTCGTCTCCGTATGTGTCTACATTTAATTCTGTGTACATATATAGCAGATAAATCAAAAGGGGAATTTAATTAAACGGAAGAGCAAGAAGTAAAAAATCGGTATATGTAAATTAAATTCGTGAATGTGTATACTGAAGTAAACAGCAAATGTGAGTTTTTTTTTACCTTTGGATTCGTAGAATTCATTGAATAAGGTTACATTCACATTTGGAAATTGAATGAAGAGAATGAAATAGCAGGAACTGAAGAAGAATGAGCACACAGTCACCGTCACATGCACAGATAAATGATTCAAGTTGAATTTCTCTGTACAGATGAGCGTGGACTCAATCAAACGGAATATTAAGAAAAGAAAATGAATGATGGCGATTAGTAAATAGAATTTCCCGATGACTCTTTTACAAACGGATGACTCCAGTTGAATCGTCCCCGATTTCACATTCACTCGAATCGGGAGGAAATTCAATCGAGAACATAGTCGAAATCCAATATAATTGTACCGTAAATTCTCCTTCCATAACATTTTCCCCAATAATATACATAATAGTAATATTATCCTCTGCCAAGATTTCCTGTACTGGTTTTTTTTCTTTTGAACAAAATGGAATTTTTTCGGGTATACGTATGAGAAACTCTCTTATTGTCCTCTGCTTACAAATGACGACTAAGACTTGCAAAACCGAACAAAGACCAAAACGTTGAGACTACAATAAATGGTAGATTGCTGATCTGAAGCTCTCAACTACTTCCCCCATTTAAACGCAAAAAAAAAAAACCTAACTACGCTCGGTTTTGAATGTGAGGATTATGAAACGCAATTCCTCTCAAAAAAACAGTTATACAATAATAATTTCTCGTCATATCACAATGCGTCCCTTATTTTTTAGACCAAAACGCACAAGCATTCAAAGCATTATAATCAATCTTTCCATGTGTTGTTTTTGACATTTGACATTTGACATTTGACCATATTTGACAGCCCAAAACGAAGTCAATTGCTTTTTATTGTTAACTATGTGCTGTCCAGATAAATATTCCTGTTATTTTTGTTCTTACTCGAATATAATATATATAATAATCATGTTTATTTCAAATCTAAATTGATTGTAATTGTAGATAATTGAGAGGGAGTTAATTACACTATATAACCTATAGAAACTATACAGCCCCGGAATTACCATTTGCCTTGTCATCATGGTCAAAAAAAAAAAATGGGGGATTATCATTTTATTTAGGACATATTTTACGCACATTCACATGTCCTAAATTGAATTACGAGTAGGAGCTTTTATATATAAGAACTTGTCAAAAAAGATAAAAAAGAATTTTTTTTTCTCGGTCGTGTATACAGTTGTATGTAAGATACTGACTTGTGAGTTTTTCTTTGTAGGCTTCTCTCATCAACTTTTAATTCTATTTTCTGTACAAAGTCAAACAAAAAAAAAAATAAAACTTTGTGTACACACGACACTATAAATAGAAATACATGCAGAGTACAAAAACTGTACATTGAAAAATATATACACAGTTTCTGACTCTCCACATCTCCACACTTTACTCTCTCTGCACACGACATTTATAATTTATATGCGGAAGAAAGAAAATACCAAATTAAATTAAGTAATTTTCTCCATGAGTTACTTCCCACCCGATTCCCCCCAAACCCCCATGCACTCTCTTCTTCTCCCTTGTCATTCTCTTGCATTTTTCATCTCTCTCTCTCTCTCTCTCTCTCCGCTTTGTTTGGTTAACTCCTTTTCCTTTTGCTCCTTTCTTCTTCCTTCCACATGCAGAATTCACAGAATCCAGAGGGATGTTAAACGCTAATAACAGTAGACCCTCACTTATTTACATACTAACACACAGAATGTTGAATGTTGAATTTTCCTTGTAGGTACGATATGTATTATGTAGATAATTCAAGCTAAAAAGCAGAAGTCTCACAAAAGGAATTCATTTTTTTTGTTTTTAAACAAAAAAAAATGAGTCTCCCATTCTCTGCAGAAAAACTTTTAATTTTATGAAAATTTCTCCTTCGTATATGTATGTATTTCGTAAATTGAATAGAAGTACATGTACATATAGATTATGACTTATTGTGAGTGATTATGCAGGATATCATGCATGCATAAAGGATATTACGAATTTCCAAAAGTCCACAATTTAGCAACTCAACTCTCGTATAATTTAATTCCAAAAATTCCTTTTCCTTTTCATTTTCATTTCCATGCTCGCTTTCCCCTGTTGTAAATGTAAACTATACACATAAATTGCTCCATAAGTTAGCATTTGATTCTTTCTATATATTTCTATTCAGTTTTATGTATGTACATATTAATTTTGGATTTTGGATTTAGAATTCAAATAATTGTATTTTAGTACTGGAGCATCTGTTTAGATGTATACATATACGAAGATGTAGATCGTCATTCAAATTCAAATGGAAATGGAAATTCATTGGGATTTCCAGGACATGGACATTTCCTCGAATCCTTGAATCTAATCTACTAATCTCTCTCTCTCTCTCTCTCTCTCTCTCTTTCTCTCTCGTTTGAATTTCGATCCGTTTCCTTCCTTCCCCATAAAACTTTTATTCATAAACACATTGAGAATTTAGAATTTAGAATGCTCCGTCTGTCTCTGTCTCTGTCTCTGTCTCTACTCTGTACTCTGTGTACATAGTCTCAAGTCTCACGTCCACTCACAACTCACAACTCAAAACTCAAAAGTCAAAACTCATGCAAAAAATCTAAATCCACAAATAAAACGTTTCCACTTTCAACTGTAAGATATAAAAATGAAAATGAAAATGAAACCTCCTGCTCCTTATTTCTTTCCAACAACTGCGTGGAGAAAGAGTCAATGTAATATCTTATGTATACATATTTTTTTAAATGTGTTTATGTACGCTCGAGTCTAGAATCTAGAATCTATATAGATTCTGTATTCTGGTGGATGGTCCTTTTCATTCTCGTTCTAGTTTTTTTATGTGAAGATTCTTGAGTATTTTCATTTCATTTCTACACTATATATGTACTTCAATAAAAGCTTCATGGAGCACCACCACCACCACCAGAAAAAAAAGAAAACTCAACCAGTTGATTCTAAAAGTAATGGGATGGGAAGTGGACGTTAGAAATGTATACAACTGTAGAAATGTAGAAGTCATATATAGGAATGTAGACTGGAAGTTGAAACTCTCCATTTCTCTTTTTCTCTCTCTCTCTTTAGCTCAAGGAAATTCGACTTGAGCTCGGTGGAAAATGCAATCCATTTACACACCTAAAAACCATCTTATCAAACCGAAAACGTAGCCAAAGTACTTTCATATTCTCATTCGTGGTGGTCTCGTGTGTATGGCGTTCATGTACGAAAATGTGTGTGTGTGTGTGTGTGTTTGTGTGAGAAGAACCACGCGATTCATACATATTTGATGGGGGGACACGGTGTACTCACTGTACTCTCTCTCTCTCTCTCTCTCTTTCTCTCTCTCACACTCACACTCTTTCGCTTGGAAAATATACGAGGCTTCTTCGCATATGAGTGTTAATACAGTGGAAACACTGGGAGTATTTCAACTAACGGTTCCGAGTTAGTTCACCGTTACCGTAGTCAAAGGGAAGAAGAAAAAGCCCAGAGCCAAAAGAAGCTAGAACTAAAACTAAACGGAAAGCCGACAAGCTGAAAAGCGAGGAGGGAAGAAGCCAAGGAAAAAACGAAAACGAGTATTCTATACCATAACTAGTGGTATGTGTCTCCGTCTGTTTCTCTGAGTCTTTATATGTACGTGTACGTGTACGTGTATGACTTACAAGAAAAGGCTAAGGCTAAGTCTAAGGCAAAGACGATGAACGACCGACCGAACAAGACGGAGAGAGAGAGAGAGAGAGAGTACAGTACAGACCTTTTTTTTCAACGCCTGCTTGCTTGTTGCTTTCATATATAGACTTTCTCTTTCCCTTTCTCTTCCTCGTTCACACTAGTGAAAGCCAGCCGTGTCCGTCCTTCTCTCTTTCTCTTTCTCCTTCTCTCCTTTTCTCCTTTCTCTTGTACATTGAATTCAAATTCGAATTCCAGTCTTGAGAATGTGAATACAGTTGAGTCATAGACAGAGGCAGCAAAAAAGTTCAAGTCACCAAAAAAAAAAAAAAAAGAGAGAGAGAGAGAAAGCAAGACAAAAAAAGTTGTACGGACAAGAAGAAAAGAAGTGTATTTTACATTTACCACTTTTACATAAGAAAAAAAAGTCAAGTAAGCAAGAAAACTGTTGAAAGAGAGAGAGAGAGAGAGAAAGTAAAACCACTAGAAGGGAAAAAAATTGTGTGTACCGTTTTGTCTCTGTTGTATCCCTTTTTCGATCCCCCCCCATTCCATGTGTGTACGAGTAGAGTGTGTAGAGTTTAGATTGTAGAGCACTTCCATTCATTCTTCAAGTCTTCAACATTTTCACATTCATTAAATATTTACTATAGATAAGAGAAGGAGAAAAAGGAGAGAAAGAGAGAGAGAGAGAGAGGGAGAAAACAACATAAAAACCTCTCCCATTTATTTCCATTAGACGAATATCACAGATACAAGAAAACTCTTCTCGTCTCTCTCTTGTCTCTCTTTATTCTCTCTCTCTCTCTATTCTCTCTACAATACAATATTGGGTCTGTCAACTTACTTTTTACACTCGGATAGGGAATATTCTGTCAATTTGAATTTGGATTTAAACTCTGAGAGTTTAACCCGATCCGAATTTCGATTTCGATTTCGATTTCGATTTCGATTTCGATTCCGATTCCGATTTCAAATAGGACGTGTAGCATTTTTTTTATGTACGGATATATTTTATTGAGACATTTTTGATACAGTCTTTGAATCTCAATCTTTTCTCTCTTTTTTACGAGAGAGAGATTCTTCTATTCCATTCCACCACGTTTGAATTTTGAATTCCAGTGAGAAGATCCCCATTTCAATAATCATATATACCGTACATATATATATATAATAAACACAGAGATGAAACAATAATCGTAAAAATATCACAGGCCAGTCAATTTCCCGGTTTTCCCGGTTTTTCTGGCTTTTCGGACTTTTCGGGTTTGTTGACTTTCTGCCTTTCTGGCTCTTTTTTTTTTGGTTTTTACAATTAAATATTAAACATAAATTCCGGTCACATTTTTCATTCACATATACAGAGACAACCCATTTTGAACTCATCTTGACAAGATTAAAAAACAACATGAAGACTTCATCTTTCTCGATCCGGGTCATGCGGAGGGTAAGCCATTTACATTTTATGGATTTTTGGAAAACTCTTGGAATTTGGAATTCGAATTCGAATTTATATAGAATTTGGAATTTTTATTATACAATAACCTTATTTTTTATGATGTGTATCTCTCTCTGTATTTGTGATGCTGCTTTGGTTCTCATCTCATTCCATTTCATTTTTTTTTATCCTCAACTCTCTCTCTCTCTCTCTCTCTCTCTCTCTCTCTCTCTCTCTCTATCTATCTTTCCCTAAATGTTCAATGTTAAATGTTCAATTTCCCATTCCAATTCCACATGTCTGTTTATTTAAAGTGTTTAAACTGAGTTTAAACGGTGTTTTATTGAGAAGGATTTCCTCGTTGTCGATATTATAAATGTTTCACATTTCCCACATTTCGGTGTTAAAGCTTATTAAATATGGATTTAAACATTTGTGTATATATGTCAACTTAATGTAGATTTAGAGTTTTCCTGGGGGAATTCATTATTCATTTCATTCCCTTCGTTCAAAAGTTCCAACCATTTAATAAATAATAAATGCACACACAATTTACTTTGTGAATCTTTTATACATTGTTTATGTTTATGTTTACGTTTACATGTGAGATTTATTCGATGTTGTAAAACGTTTTCATGTGGTGTGGTGTGTATCATTTCACATTTGAATGCATATATAAATTTTTTGTTTCATTGTATAAAAAACATATGTTGCTTTTGGTGGATTTCCTTTTTTCACCTGTGGATTTTCATCATCATATGATATGACGACAAAACAAAGGGTGTTTGAACGTGTGTGTCAACTTGATTTGAAAAAACTTTAAATAATTCAAATTCAAAATTTTGAATCTTCTTCCAATACATTTTTACACTAAAATACATTCTCTTTCCATTCCCTTTTTCCCATGTCTGTTTTTTTGTTGGTATCCGAGTTTTCACTGTATTTCATTTCATGTTCAGACTCAAATTCCATCGGATTTTCATGTCTGACGTCAATTTACGTGCTCTTTTTATTTTTTTATTAGATTTAGATTTACATTTGACTACAGACATAAATGTTCAGCTGTCCAAAAATACGTCTTTTTCTTTGTCGAAAATCTCATTTTCACATTTCAAATCTCAAATCTCACATATGGAAAGGAAAAAAAAATTCATTTGGGCAAAGAGAAAAAGAATTCCTCTGAAAATCCCAGAGACGGGCACAAGATAAATTAAGTTAAATCCCAGCTAAACTTGTCGTTACATATAGTTAAATAGTTAAATGTGTTTAGCATTAGTTTAACTGTCCATTATATTAACTGAGTATCCACACCAACCCGGAGAGGGATTATCCAACACATTTTACATATTTTATTCTGCTCAATCTTCACAAACTATTAACTAAATAATAAACTGCATGAATTTATTGATAATGGATAAATAGTTTAGGAATTTCCGTGGTGATCGAGTGTGTAATTACAATAAAAATTGACGGAAATTTTTTCCACACGTTTCCTTTCCCCCTCTCTCTCTCTCGCTCTACATACATGAAATACATGAGAGAAAATATTTTTGAGAGTTCTCAACCGAGAATTTCTAATCTGATCGCATTAGTTTGCCTCATCTCCCCTAGTTGAGTTTGAAAAAAGGGGATTCCGACCAAAAAGTGCACGAGAGAGAGAGAGAGAGAGAGAGAGAAGGAAAGAGAGAGAGAAAGTGGTCCAAGAGAAAAAGAGTATTTGTACATAGGCTTGAAAAATGGGAAAATACGTAGAGGAAAAGTGAGGGAGTTTTGGGGCGGCTGTCGTGGAGCTAGTATAGCATGATTGAGAGGATGATCCATTCGAATGTGAGATAATTGTCCTCCCTCATACATATTTGTAGTCTGTCCACGTGCATCATGCGGGAAAGGAACACGAACGAACGAACGAACGAAAACCAACGGGAAAAGGAAAAGAAAAAGAAAAAGAACGAGACGAAAACGACGAAAGAAGTTAAAGACGAAGAAAAAGAAGAGCAGTAGAGAAAATCCATTGTAGATTCCAACAGACCCTCTCTCTCTCTCTATCCAGTTTCCTCTTTATCAAAGTAGAATAGAACCAGGGCCAGACTCTCTTTCTCTTTCTACACTACGGTTCTATTCTATGTGAATTGTGGATGGTGGATGGGAAGTAGGAGAAGGAGCAAGCGAGAGAGAGAATCTCTACAGAATACCTTGTGCGTGTTGTTTGTGTGATATGTATGGTGATGGTGATGGTATGGGAGAGAGAGAGAGATGGGAGGTTATATGGACCACACAGACACACTCACAGCTCGGGCTCATGTCTGTGTGTTTTCGCTCATGTATCTGTCCGCCTCTCTCTGCCTCTCTCTCTCTCTATGGTTTTGGTGGGGTGTCGTGTCGTGTCGTGTGGTGTGGGTGTTGGGCGGAATGCCGAATTCCGAATGCCCGACTTTCTCTCGTAGAAGTAACGACAGAGAAAGAGAGAGAAAGAGAAAGAAAGAGGGAGAGAGAGAGCGAGAGAGAGAGAGAGAAAAGAGGAGAAAGAGACTGTGGACTTTTCCACAGTCTTTTCCCAAGGACATTCTGCCAGGATTTTCTTTGTGTGTATAGAATCAATTCCCTATAGACTATAGACAATGGGTGTGTGTGTGTGTGTGTGTGTGTGTGTGTGGATTGTCTATTGTCCACCCAATGACAATGACAATGACAACACCCATTTCATTTCATTCTACCCAATACAAATACAAAATAGGAATACAAAATATGGACCACACACACACATACGCACACACACACACACAAGATGAAACATGAAACGTTGTGTGACTGTAACGAAAAGTGAGAAGTCAATGTAAACGAGGGAGAAACGAGTCTTTGGTATTTGGTATTTGGTGTTATGTAAACAAATGAATGCAATTCAAATGATATCGTATGTAGTTTTTCGTACTACAGTCAGAGTTGGAGTCAGACTTTAATTTCCATGTAGATCTGGAATGTGGAATTCTAATCGTGAGTTGAGTGTTCAGTCAAGAGAGAGAGAGAGAAAGAGGGAGAGAGAGAGGGAGAGAGAGAGAGCAAGAGAGAAAGGAAGAGCAAAGGCTAAACGGACATTTTTTTTATTAATATAAAAAATTCCATGTTAAATCTCTACCTGAGAAAGAGAAGGATTGGTGAACTCCAGTAAAATCTGATTCTGACTGTATGCAACCAAATCTGAATTCCTTGTGTGCAAAGAGAGAGAGAGAGATTTTTACTACAATTCTTTCATTTTCATACATTATGCAGGGAAATCGGAAATTGCTCAATGTCGAATGGCAAAAGAGGAAAATGGGAGAATGGGGAAACGGGGAAACGGTGAAATGGCAAATAGAAAATAGCAAATGGCGAGTAGTCACACGAAAAAAAGTCTTCGTTAGTCGCACTTGTACTCGTTTCCATCTCGCCTATTTCTCCATTCTTGTGTGCTCATTCTCATTCTCATTTTCTCTCCGTCTTTTTGGCTCGACCTCTCTCTCTCTCTCTGTCCTCTTCTCTTTCCCCATTGACTCCTGACTCTTTTGAATCCCATTTAATTTTGATGGGAGGGAAATTACCCGAGTACGAAAAAAAAAAAAACTGTACAAAAAAAAACCTACTGCTATCGTATATCGGTATATGTAGCTATTGGATATGATATCAGTATATGATGAGAAAAAGACGCGAGGAATTGAAGGGAATGCGATGAGAAAAGAGCAAAGAAAAAAAACAAGAATAAGAGGAAAGAAAGGAGAAAAAATTAAAGAGAAACGTAGTAAAAAAAGAAAAAAGAAGGAGAAATGAAAAGGCATGCAAAAAAAATACATATCCACAGTATTAACAAGGAAAATACGACTAGAAAAACATGAGGAAAAGAAGAAGAGAAGAAAAAGAGGAAGGAGGAGAAGGAGAAGAGGAAGAAGAGTCTCAAGAAGATTTTTCCTTCTAGCATTCACAAATTCTCAGTTTGCTACATATTTGCTATTTGCTATTTGCAATTCTCAATTCGCAATTCGCAATCTTTCGGCTTTTTGGCCGTTTATCGAGAGAGAGGAAATAAGACTGAGGATGCGCAAGGGATGTTGGATGTTGGAGAAAAGTTGAATGTTCAATGTGTTGGCTGAGAATGAGAACGAGAAAGTGAGAGAGAAAGTGAGAGAGAGAGAGCGAGAGTCTAAAAACTATGAAATACTTTCTCTTTTTTTTCACTCATACACAGATACCTTGGGCACTCTACTCTCTACCATTTACCATTACACATTATACACTATAGCAAATGCCATGCTACTGGCAATCCCATCGTTTCGTTCCGTTGACGATCCCATTGCTTCGTTTTTTCCCCTCTCTCTCTCTCTCTCTTTCTCATTCTTCCTTCTTGTCTCCCATAATAAAAATCACAGTATTTTTTCTCCTTTTCTTCTTATTCTTCTTCATCATATTTTTCTTCATCTCCTCCTTCGTCGTCGTCGTCGTCGTTTCTCCTCTCAGCCACTGTTCTCAAATCAAAATGGAATGAATAGAAAAATCATAATCGTAATTGATTATACCCCGAACCCTCTTTCCTCTCTCTCTCTCTCTCTCTCTCTCTCTCTCCTCGACCTATAAACCTATAGAAAATAAATGGGAGGAAAAGGCGGCTTCAACTATATATCACTCTGTTAAGCACCACACACTCACACACACACACACACATATATATATATTTGTATGTACAGATGTACTAGATGGAGATGGAGATGGAGGTACATAGATACAGCTACACTTTCCCCTTTTGTGAAACTCTTCACTTGGAGAATCCCGAGTACTTTGGGTTTCCAGTTTCGAGTTTCCCCCAATACTTATATATCCCACACTCTATACGTCCTCTCCCCATACTTTTCTATAGTTTCCCTTATGTAGGCATCCACACAGATTCTCGGATTTTGAGACGGGAAAGAGAGAGAGAGAGAGAAAGAGAGAGAGAGAGAGAGAAAGAGAGAGAGAGAGAGAAAG
>JAIUND010001878.1:0-28945 GCA_034699125.1 Gisinianus flammeolus | reverse complement strand
ATTGCGTAATGAAATATGGATACGCAGAATTAAATGTTAAATAGTAGTATTACTAGGATTATCCAATACCAAAAACGTGGAAACAAAAAATGGACAAAGTTAAATATTGTAATCATAATGATAATAAAATAACAAACAATCATAATAATACCTTTTGTATTCTTTTAATCCACATAATTAATAATTATATGAATGGCGTGGTTGGTGTTGTTGTCTTTGTCGTCCTCGTTGGCTTTTGATTTGACCCCGCATGGCTTGCTCCACACTTGAATCCGCATAGTTGTGCGCCACCAACTTGACCTTCTTCAGCTTTTGTGGTGGTCGGAGAGGGTCAAAGGTCACATCCCGAAGTTGAACTTGCCACAGACCATCCTCGAATTTGTAGAGACTCGTTCGTCCCACTTGGAATTCCACTGGAATCATATTTTTATCCTGTTCAAGGGGGCGGGGACGTCGGCCGAGTTCCTCGGCCATTTTCCTGTCAAATGTCATGAGAGTGTGAGACTCGAGGAATGGACTTATTTTCTTTTGTTCGGTGAGATCATTCAGAGACTGACGGAGGGTTTGTCCGATCGAGGCCAATCGGTAGATACCCGGAGGATCCTTCATGTAATCCGCCAAGTCGACCTTTTCAAAACGGTTAACGGGTTCAACTTTTCCTCGTTGAACTCAGTCACTTTAATCTACGTTTCAAAAGTACAATTATCTTTTAATTGTCAACATTTTTTTAAAAATATTTAACATTAAAATCTGAAAAATAAATTTTCGACACGCTATCAAGCAATCATTTCTGCATTTTTTAATGCCAAACACGACTGTCTACGTCGCTTCGTTTAATCTTGACATTCTTTGCGGTGTCAACTTTCATGAAATTCAATTTCATCCCGGCTCTTAACGGCTATTTTCACGACTCAAAAAAAAAAAGCACAGGAAATTGCGTCGCAATTTTACAGGATGCGTATATAATGTACAAAAGCAAATGAAATGAAACAATGTCCAAATCTATATATTAAATCATGTGTTGAACAAAATTAATTGGGAATCCCAAATTGGGTTTAATTTAATTTACATGTGTGATTAAAATTGAAATGTAAAATTGATCGTGTACGTGTCAAAATGTGAAATGGAAATGAAATGTAAAATGTGCTCACCTTTATAAATTATATGGGGACTCTCTCTCTTAATTTGTGTGTGGTTTCTATATATATACGCGCAGAGACGGTAATAAAATGAAGGTATGAATGATTAATCGAGTATTTACAAGGAGCAGTTTGGGAAGTTACAAAATAATTGGGTTAATTAATTAACTGAACCATTCGGAAATTCAGAATTAAATTGTCGGCTTGTCGGTTGAGAAGTGGAGAAAGTGTGGAGAAAGATTTGTCATTTGTCTGTGACAGTCTTGTATAATTCTTTTAGTAATTCTTTGGAAATCGATTCCAGAGAATTATGAATTAGGTATGACTAAGAATTACATGGAATTATAGAATTACCAAAAGCATCAGTATAGGAAGAATTACTAAGGAATTGGAATTACCAAAACATTTCCAAAAAGAATTGGTAAGGAATTGGAATTACCAAAACATTTCCAAAAAGAATTGGTAAGGAATTGGAATTACTAAAAAAGAATTACCCCCCAAGAAAAAGAATTGGCAAAAAGAATAATTGGGTATTGCTCGTATTTTTTGAATTTTAATTTTTCAAAGGGGAAAAGGGGGAAATTTTGAAATCTCAGAATTAGAATTGGAATTAGGATTACCAAAAGAATTGGCAAAAGAATTGGAATTTGGAATTAGCAAAAAAAAGAATTACATAGAATTCGGATCAGCAAAAACTGGAATTATACAACACTGCATCTGTCTGTGAACTTTATTTTCTCACGTTTTCGTTTTGACTGGCATGGCGGTGTTGAGCAAGGACGACTCGATTTCTCGCAATATTCACAACTCGAATCCCTTTTCATTTTCTCGTTCATTTCAACATTTCCAAACACGAATACAAATATACAAATGCAATTCTATATTTAACCCTATATATATAAATAATTAATTGCGGCCAGTGAACTTGATGCTTATTTTAATTTCCCTATTAAAATCAGGATTTAGAATCGATAGATGATTTAATTGATGTATTACTAGGATACAAAAAATCCCTGTACTTCAAATTTATAAGGTTTGTCGAACATTGTTTGATTTTCTTATAGAAGAACTTTTGTTTTTAAATTTAAATTTAAATTTCGAAAGTTGAATTTCGTGAGTGCGTAATTTGGGATTTTGTATATAGGGATGAGATTTCAAGGAAAAGAAAAAAGGGGGAGGAGTCTCTTTGATCCTTGAGGAAAAGGAAGGAAGAAAAAAGGAAGTGCTCGTTTAGGCTTTGACGACGTCATCGATGCTCACATTGCCATGCATGTCCGATTTGGATCGTGGTTTCCGGTCGTGAAGAGCGTCGCCCCACATTGCCTCCGATTTCGACGACTCTACAATCATTTTGGCCAACTCACAACCCGCCGGCGGCATTTCTCCTTCCTTCAACGCCACCTTTATTCACAATCACACAACAACAACAACACCATAAAAACACACATTTAATTAGCCGTCATTAAAATGCTATTAAAAGATTATTCGACTGACGAGGATTTCGTAGGTGCTGAAAGGCCATTCTTTGGATTCACACGCGACGAAACACATTTTCAAGCTGGGCACGATTTTCCCGGGCTCGAAATTGACATCATGTTGTGCCCGCCCGACGAACAGAGTTTCACCCTTGGCGGATCGACCACCCACGACCGCATTCACCACCAATTGACCATCTGACGATGGCGCCCAGTACAGCGAACCCTGCCGCGCCACCAACACCTATACAACAATTGAACCAACAATTAAAATGTGACAATGAAAACAACAGAATATGGAAATGAAGGGGGAGAAGTTGACCTCGTAGGAATTGGATTGGATTTCCTGGCTGTCGCTGGTAATGCAAGCCGTTTGATGTTGAAGACAGAATTTGCCGGGAAGGATTTCTTTGCCCACATTCACGCGAACCACCAACACGAATTGGCCATCTTCCTTGTCCGAATAAACGGCAGCGCCCGGATATTCCCCATTTGCACACGACAGCCATTGCGCCCCCTCCAACACTTTCAACTTTGACCCGCACCCACACGGCCCTTTCCTATACACCTCCACCACCGCCATCTTCAAATCAATCTACCAATTCCACCCCCTCCCCTTTTCTTCCCCCGCCCCCCACAATTTACAATCTACAGTCTACAATTAAATCCCTACCAAATAATATTACAAACAATTTAGTAATTAATCTACGAATTTAGTCGGACCAAAAATTTAGAGTCAGCGACGACTTGAATGCGGAAATCCGAAATGAGCGGGGAAATCCATCCATACAAATTCAAAATTAGAATTAGAATTATTCTTGATTGATTTCCATTTCCAGATTCGCCAGATTGCATTGCATTTTCATTCGCATTCTCAATTTTTTCCTCGTGCAACAAAAGAAAAAGATTTAAAAAGTCAACAAAAAGCAAATGCTTTTTTGTACATTTAGTCTTGGCAACAAAAGAAATTGACACACGAATGACTTTTGAATGCGAAATTTGGAAAAACCAGTAAATAAATAAATATGTAGTTAATTGCATCAACTAAATTTAAATTCGCATATCTCGATTTTTATTATTGTATATTCAGAGTAATCAAATGCTTTGACATGGACCACAGGTGTGAGATCGCAAAAAACAAATACATATAATTAATGACAAGAAAAGATCTGGATTAATTTCAGTTTGGAAGGCATTACAATTTGAATTAGCATACAAGTAAAAGGACAACAATGGTGTTGTTGTCCCCTTGAAAATGCGCAGTTCAGTCTCAGTCCACTAGTTTCGTTATCAATATTTCACACGAAAAAACACACACAAAAATACATAATATCGTAATACATGCTCTTCTTATTAAAATTCCAAAAACTTTCCAAACATGCGCAGACTTATATATATTTTTCAATTTTCAAATCAATTCTTAAATAAATTCGGTTCATACATATAGTAAATCATTGAGCAAGGAATCACCAGTCCACTTGAACATATTTCCTGATCGGCTCCAGCAATACCAACATTTCTACACAAACAAAAAAAAACCGCCAATGAAATCAAACTTTCTCGATTAAAATTAGCATAGAAAAATTGCAGGGAAAATTGAAATCCTCCATCAAATTGCAAAATATACATATCAAAATTCAAATGAAAAAATACCATCAAATTCAATGGAGTCACATCGCTCATCAAAACCCACGAGGACTTTAAGTTTGGGCATGAGCTCCGGCCCGAATCCATAAACAGCTGAGACGGGTGACATCAAACAATCCTCCGCACTCCCTTTGGTCCAGCCCACATTCCGCAATATGATTTTGAGCAGTGTCAAATCTATCACACAGGAAGACCAAAAAAAAAACACAGGGTAGGGAAAATGAAATGAAAACTGAGTGGGAAAATTCAAATTCAAAATGTAAATTCACATACGAAAAATCAACAAAATGTAGCGAAATCAAAAAAACAAGAAGAAAAATAAACAAATAATGTAACGACAAACCTTTTAAATTTGAAATGGCTGTTTTTTCCCCGTATTTGTGAATACTCCGTTCAATAAAATGTGGATTGGAGCCCGTCGCAGAATTCATGACGCGCCTCAACGTTTTACATTGCCCCACGGGGATCCCCGTCAAACTCGAGTCCAAATTCCGATTGAGTAAATTAAAACTAATGCCCAATATTAAATTCCTCAGGTCCGGCCAGAGCTGGAAAACGAGCGAGAGGACGCGATTCAGTTCCACCAAATTCTGACTCAATTCCAGGACGGTGATGGCAGGGAATAACTCTTTGAATTTACTCATACAGTCCTTGGGCAAATAATTGATGAGGGATAATTTCCGGACGGTGAGGAGACTACATCCTGGACGGAATACTTCCCGCGGGAAATGTCTCTCGAAAACATCCGTCCCCCCGCGACCATTGAGTCTGGACAGTGCCCCATTACTCTTCTCATCCAGCCATATGATCACAGTGGTTAGTTGCGGGAACTTGAAGTTCAAATAGAATGATGGTGGGAAGAAAGTGGGGCCAAGTTTGGATTTGAAATTCCCGCTTACTTTCAAGTCCAGCGTGAGCTCTGACAGGCTCTTGAGTCGAGGGATCTCCACCATTTCCGACATCCTTAAGGGCTCGATCGTGAGTTTCTCGAGGGTCCTCTCATTCCATTTGAGGACTCGACCCAGCCGCTCCCGACATTGAGCGCGAGTATCCAAATCTAGTATGAAAAACATTCGAATGTCCAATTCCATCAGGGTTGGATTTAGTCGGGTGAGGACGCGCAAGTCCTCAAAAAACTCTAGTCCCGCCTCATCTCCAGGTCTGTAACGAAATCCTACAAAATTCAACAAGAATCCAACAAAATCCAAGAAAATTTAGCAAAATTCCTCAGCATTGAACCGACAAAATCGACAAAAATAAAACCAAGAAATCTCACGAGAGTATTAAATTTTTTAGAAAATACTTAAAATGATGTTTAAACGTTTAAAATTTAATTTCCCGCCATTGCTCCGCCTCCGCCATTTCTTTTTCTTCTTTCTTTATTTTTTCCCATTGCCGTCCCGCATGTTTGACGACTCAATAACGAAAATCCAACGATGCAACTCCAATTCAAATATAAATTTCAAGGATTTCTCACAAAATGACAATAATTGCAAAATGCTACCACTAACGCTGCATCAAATCCTTGAAGTTTTCTCACGCTCCTCCAGAATTTCCCTGCATTATTTGGACCGGCTCGATTCAGAGAAATTTCAACTGGATCTCGCAAAGGAAATTCAAAATCTTCATCATCTCGATCTCCATCTCGATACTGCCGGCGATTTTACCTTCACGCCGATCGTCCTCTGCATGAACTTGGTTTGTTCCCTCCATTCCAACTTCATTGTAAATTCAACCAGCCCGCGGCTGTCTCTGCCAGATCGGCACTCGAACAGCCCTTCAGTTCATCTCCTCGTTCAAGCTGATCAAAAAATCCACCAGGATTCAACAGAGCTCCTCCAACAGTTTTCCCTGCTCTTTAAAGGCAACTCGATGAACCCTCTGACGGACGTTTTTATTACCATTGAAAATCAAAACAAAGAACTCTTTGGCGCCGGTGCTGAAGTTGCAGATGCCGAAGGCCCTTTGAATTTCTGCTCCGCTCCGGAAAATCTCTTGAAGATCCAGCTGGATTTCGACGATCCTTCGTTCCGAATCCGCTCTATCTCGACCATAAACTTCACTGTGACCAATCCGGATCCGCCAGTTGGAAGAGCGGAAATCGTGCCGATGAAGCTGCTAGATTTTGTTGGATTCACAACATTTCGACACCCGTAGCCAGCAACAGCGATTTGGACTTTATCAAAGAAATCCGCGTAGCAAAACGGCACCTCCATTTAGGCACGTTTAGTTTAAAAATCAGTAGGTTGAGTGATGGTAAATTTGATCCAGCAGATCAGTTGGATCGAGATTGGACCGTGTATGAGATTGTTGAATCAAAATCACGGATGCGCTCGATCTATCAATCGATCCGTTCCTACCCGAGGCATCTGAACATCTCGGTCCGTCTCTTAAAGTACGATGCGAATCATCCGACTGTGAACGGACGTCGATGCGGTTGCACGGCCATTTGCACCGATTGTACACTCGATGCTTGGCGATATCTCTACAGGTCCAGCTCCACGGCCACAAATGCCATCGTGTACCAGCACCAGGAAAACTCTGGATCTGGAAACGGCCGTTTTCGGCACCTGTTTTCTTTGGTGGCTCCATTTTCTTTGAAGTCCTGGCCCGCCCTCATCGCTGCAACATATTTCGCCATCATCCTCCATTTTGTCCTTTTGCGGAGGGACTTTGTCTACTCATTTTTAAGCGTGCTGGGTGGCTTGGTCCTACAAATCCCGGCAGAAACCCCACGAAGGCGCCATGTTTTCTTTGTCTTGTGGCTCTTTGGTACATTCGAACTGAGCCAGTTTTACTTGGCGGAGCTGACGAGCCTTGGAATCGCCCCGTCTTATCGAAAGTCAGAGAAAACTCTGGAGGATTTGATCCAAGATGGATTCAAATTCCGTTGGGGCGTGACCCAGGGGAACGGGAAGGGGCGTGAGTCACAACTCCTCATCTACAGAGTCTTTTCTCAAACGTATGTAGCATCGGTCAAAGGTCAGAGGCGGTACAACGGGCATTCAAGAAGTGCAAGGGATGCGTTCCAGCGGATCCTTCAACATTGGGTGGTGACGACAGAGGAGGAGGAGGGGAAGGAGGAGAGTGGGAGGAGCCTCGCAAGCCTGGTGAACCCAACGGACGCACAACTGTTGAAATATGTGTGCAGTGTGGGCGGGAGTGGAAGTCCCTTTAAATCTGGCGCCATCTGTTTTGCCTTGGAACTCCCAGACAATTCTGACGATGAAACTGTGGGATTCTCAGGGCCGAATCTCGGGGTCATCGTCTCGTCGTTTAAAAGCATCGTGTCAGCGGGGATTTTTCCTGTTTGGAAGGGCCTGTTCATGCGCATGTGGCACAAAGAGGTCGTCATGAACAGTCACGGCGCACCCTGGCTCGCCCCGGAGTTTTGGGAGGATTTTGAGGGGAGGAAAAAGTGGGAGACGGAGAGCAAGAAAACGAGCTCGCTTCAAAAATCTTTGGTGCAGTCTGCTTTCACTTTGTGGGCATTCGGAGTTTTTCTCGGGTTCGTTCGACTTTTAACGAAGTTCTAACGACCAAAAGTAACCAGGAGATACGTCTCGCTGACGATGAGCGAAACGAAAATTAAAATTAAATGCGTGGAAACATGCGGTTAAAATGTTTACTGTACGCAGAATAAATGTCATCTTTGTAGCGCGAGAGATCATCGTACTCCACGGACGGGTCACCGGTGTAAACACAATTACAGTACCAGGCACCAGGGCCAATCAGGCCTGTCTTGATCAATTTCGAGTATATTTTCTTTGGCAGGCCGTCCCAAGGGCGATCGATGATAAGTTTCCTTGGCCGACTGTGATCGTCGTCTTCCTTGTCACATCCTTTTTCTATATAAATATTCTTGACTTGCTCCTCCATAAACCCGGACCGATAAACTTGGATCAAGTCTCGGAGCTTTTTTATTGTCTCTTGGGTTTTCGAATGGTAACCCGAGTCCATCTTGTCCACCACGGCCATGATCGTGTAGAGAGCAGAGGAAAAAATTGCAAATGGCTCGAGAGTGACGAGAGGGTAGCGGTACAACACGAAGCGCTCGTCTTCAAACAGGTACAGGAGTTCTCGAGCACGTCTGTAAGCAATTGTGGACTCTGTCCTCAGGCGCTCGCGATTATTAGCCGACCTACACAATTACAAAAAAATAATATCGTCGATTAAGATCAAAATCGTACCGTAATGACTTTTTCCTTATTAAAATGGCAAGATATTGAACATTTGTTGATTCAAAAAGCGCCCAAAATTCCGCAATTCCGACACGTTCCATTCGCACAACTTTCCTTCACTTCGTTTGACCTGCTCCAAAGGTCAACGCATTCGCGACAGAGCTCCGGGTCAACCGGCTTTATTCTCCGTCATGACCTCCGCGAGCACTCTGCTGCAGTGTGTCGAATTGTGAGGTCAACGGACGAGGTCAGGAAGCTGGCAGGGTCAAAATTGGGGAATTTCATTGCGGAACGATTTTGAATCGAGGAATTTTGTGCGCATGGGCGCTTTTGAATCCACGAATTTTCACGTCGTTGAAGCACGGCCCAATGCCAATTTGTTGCTTACGCTTGCATAGTTTGAATGGAGTCGGCCAGGCTCTTCAGCGCAGCATTGAACTTGGACAGTTCGAGCCGAAGACTATTCTCGGCGATGGCGGTGTTGAGTGTGGCCGCCTCAAGGTCATCCTTATGAATGTTACTGAGGACGTTGAGGACGAGAGACAAGACCGGTCCGACCACTGGTACGAACCCCAACGGTTCCGCCGTCCACGTCGCCACGCCCGTGAAGAGTTCCTCCTGGCTTAGTGCGTGGGCCGTGGTCGCACTGACAGTGGGCGTGGTCGGGAAGATGACTTCCACAGGGTGAGCGTACAGTGTGTTCGACGGAGCTGTCCCCATTTTTTAGTCGGGAACGCTGAAACAATTTCCACAGAAAAGCCAATGAGTCAATGACGAGAACAGACGAAAGAGAAAGGGTCGGCGTCGTCGTCTGTGCGTCGTGTGAGCTTTTGTCAAGTCTTCGTGGCCATCTGTCTTGTTTAGCCAGCGGAATGTCCATGTTTTATATGAAAAGATTGGAAAGATTTCCTAGTAAATTTAGAAAAAAAGTTGAAACAAGTTGTAGAATGAGTTTGCAGAATTCACAGAATTCCCACAGTACTTGCCTTTTACTTTTTGTTAGTGGGTTTCGCGTATTTAAAAGTTCGACATGTAATTTAGTACGAAAACTCACAAAGTGTGTGTCATGTGGGTCAAAAGGAATACGTACATACCTAAGTAGATTATTGGACAGTGTTGATTTTCAAGAGAGAGAGAGGACGGGAGAGAGTGTGGAGGAAAACGAGTTTGTTGTGTGAGAGGCGTTGAGTTTGCTTGTATTTTGTGTTTGTATTAACGTTAACAAAAAGCACTATTTAAATGAAGCATAATTACGGCACTATGTAACTAAATATTATGTTGTTTGTTGTTTCCTATGCCTTTTCTTGTCTAATTATTTAATTAACGGCCACAAAAGGGGTTACAATAAAAATATGAACAAAATATGAAATAATAAATAATTTAGAATGTTTTTTCCCATTTATTGGTCACTGTCGTCACTGTCCACTAGAAAGTTCCACTAGAAATGGTTTTCTGCACCTTGGACAAGGCTTTGTATAGGGCTCGCAGGATGGGCGGAAGTTTTCTACTTTTGCCACTTGCTCCTTCTTCCGCTTGCAGACCCCCCTGCAGTTTCAATGGTTGCGCGCGGCAGACACGCTGAAAAGTTACGTTAAATACGTATGTAATTAGGTATGTATTAATAATTGTGTAATTAGTTAAGTATAAAAAGTACAATGTCTTGTGTGCCTGTATAATATGTACCTTTAACGCATTTATATGGGAGTAAGTTCAACGAGCTGCAGAACTCTTTAACCTTCTGAATTTGATGGTCAGGGCATACGTCGTTCAGAGCCGTACAACTCGGGTCAATGTCAGCAACCGCCTACACAAATGCCAAATCATATCTATTAACTTACCATAATTAAATATTAATAGTAAATACATAAGATGCATTAAAAATTAATTAACTTTATTATGTTACAACTTACGCTGGTTGAGGGAGCCTTGCATGTGCACACTTTGAGTTCAGGTTTGTAGCCCACGGTTTTTTGACAGTCGCCGCCGAGGAGACAGCCGGCACAATCGGGATCGGGCAGAACGCTGCCCAGCATTGTCATGGGCGCTGGACAATTATCCCGCAATGCGGCATTGCCACGCAGAGGTACGCTAAAATAATATATGTACTTATGTGCATATCGTGGGCTAACATGCAAAATCTCGTAACTTATTTTTTTTACTAAATGCAAAACCTCGTAACTTTTTTTCCAGTGCCAGCCAGGCGCAAACTTTCTATGAAATTGCAAATTGCATTTCCCCGGAAAAATGCTTACGAAGTTTTGCATTTAGTGAAGAATTATGTTACGACGTTTTGCATGTTAGTTCTCGATATGTTATGTTAGAGACTAAACTTACAAATGTGGCACTCGTATGCCACGTAACGATTAATTTCGCAAATTGTTTTGAGTTTTCCCAACTGTCCTGCACTGTCCGCTTCAACGTTTGAATCCGAAATAACCTTGCACGTTGAATCGAGTTCATTTTCCTGTGTAGTCACATCACATACGTGTATAGTTTTTAAACGTATATCGTCGATTATGATCAAAATCGTGCTGTAATGTAAATGAATTTTTCCGTTTGAAAACGGCGCGATATTGAAAATTCGTGGATTCAAAAAGCGCCCATGCGCACAACATTCCGACTCGTTCCATTCGCACAACTTTCCTTCACTTCGTTTGACCTGCTCCAAAGGTCAACGTATTCGCGACAGAGCTCCGGGTCAACCGACTTTATTCTCCGTCATGACCTCCGCGACCACTATGCTGCAGTGTGTCAAATTGTGAGGTCAACGGACGAGGTCAGGAAGCTGGCAGGGTCAAAATTGGGGAATTCCATTGCGGAACGATTTTGAATCGAGGAATTTTGTAAGCATGGGCGCTTTTGAATCCTCGAATTTTGTGAATCACATAATTTTGAACCAGAACCAGGGAAAACGTCATTTTCGCTTTATAGTACGATTTGGTTCTTAGGCGACGATATGTGCTGAGATATAAAAATCGGTTGTGCTCTTCTTACCGCCGAATCTGATGTGCAATTACAAATAGCATACTTGTTTTTCCCAATTTTGTTTATGCAGTTTGCATTTGTTGAACCACATTCCATGCAATTAAAGCTGGTACCACAATCAATAATCTGTAATATAAGAAGAATAATTAATAATTTTAAATAACAGAAACATGTATCTCTTCAGGCAGCGCAATTACATAATGAATTAAAATTATTATTACAAACATTTTCCTTTTATTCTTTATAATAATTATAATTAATTAATCATTAATAAAAGTAAAATGTTTGTATTTTTGTATTGCGCAAAAAAAAACATTATTATTTGCAAAAAAGAAATTGTTTACTATTCATTAAATTACAAATTTATAGTTTTTTCTACCTGATTGTTTGAACCATCAACAACTGCTGTTAAGACAACGGCAAAACTACCCACAAAAACCAGAAACAATAGAAAAACTTTGGAAATTTTTGTAAAGCATTTTCGGCTTTTTATGAACAAATTTTAAATATAGTGGTCAAAATATTATTGAAAGAATAAAACTCAGGTGAGCAGGAATGAAGACAACGCACTGAGAGTCACGCCATGAAATTCCAACAATTAATTTATAGGAAAACGATATTTTCATGAATAATGTGGAATTTGTGATTGACATAACAAAGCAGAAATGAAATGCTTTTACATGGTAAAGGATGGAATTAGGATGGAATAATACAAAAACTCAATACCCGTTTCAATCAATCATGCAGAAAAAAGTGGGTTTTGCGTTTGCAGTAAAAAGTATAATATTTAATATTTTTCTTGAGAGTCTTGAGAGTGCACTCAACTTAAACTTAAAACACAGAATCATTAGTAAGCCAAAGTACCTATATCAATATATCGTCGATTACGATCAAAATCGTACGATAATAAAATGGCTTTTTCCCTGGTTCTGGTTCTGCTTTAAATTTGTGTGATTCACAAAATTCGTGGATGCAAAAAGCGCCGATGCGCACAAAATTCCTGGATTCAAAATCGTTCCTCGCTGAAATTCCCCAATTTTGACCCTGCCTGCTTCCTGACCTCGTCCGTTGACCTCACAATTTGACACACTGCAGCAGCGTGGTCGCGGAGCTCATGACGGAGAATAATGTCGGTTGACCCGGAGCTCTGTCGCGAATGCGTTGACCTTTGGAGCAGGTCAAACGAAGTGAAGGAAAGTTGTGCGCATGGAACAAGTCGGAATTCCGGAATTTTGTGCGCATGGGCGCTTTTTGAATTCCCGAATTTTCAATTTTCAATATCGCGCCGTTTTAATAAGGAAAAATGTCATTTTCATTATCGTACGATTTTGATAGTAGCCGACGATGTACTGTCAAAATGTCCTGATTGTTGATATTGATAAATTAAATTAAGGTGAGAACGTGAGAGGATGTATAAGCAGCACGTGTTGCTTTCCAAAACTGTGTCGGGTCATTATTATAAATTATAATTCGAATATTAAAATTGCTTAAACGGTAAACTTTATTTTTCTGTGTGTGATTGATTGAAAGATTGAGCTTTTATTTAGCGTGTTCCATCCTTCACTAAATAAAAACAGTGCCTTTTGCCTTATGCCTTTTGTTGTGTCAATCATATTATTCATTTAAATAAAAGTATGTAGTTACTTAATAATATTTTTTACGATCTTCACCTATAATTTTACACCTAATTTTGCACCATTTCATGAAATATGTTGCTTCCTCTTCCCGTTTAATTAAAGTAAGTACAGTGTACAGCGATAGCAGAAAATTAAAGTGGCTACGAGAAACTAAAGAAAATGAAGAAATATGAACAATACTAAATAATTCAGCATGTTTTTGCCCATTAAACTGAAAAGTGATGGTCGCTGCTGTCAGCTTTCTCTTAAACCATCCAAAATAAAGTGGGAAGTACAAAGAAAAAGTACATTAACTATATTCTATATATTTTACGTATTGACGCAATTCGCATTCGGAAAACTCAAGTTTAGTTTTGTGCTCTCATTTTCTCTGCTGCTTCCCGTTTAATTCAGGGCAAAGCAAAATTAAAGTGATTGTGAGACGTAAAGTTAATTAAATCAACACTAAATAATTTACGGATGTTTGTTTCTTCATTACTTAACCGAAAAGCCTCGCAAAAATTGCGTTGCCATTTTCTTACATAATTGCAAACGTTCCCGTGTAAAATGGAGCAGCTACTTTCATCGCACTTGCGTTCAATTTTCATTTTCTGCTTCATTTCTCATTTCGTCCTGTCCACAACTTCAATTTATTTGCTGCTTATCCGTAAAGACTAAATTCATAAAGAAAATGCTGACGGAACGGGATTTGCGCTGGAATTCCCGGGTCTTTTCCTTCGCCGCTCGATCGGGTATCTACCCCGTGACCTTAGACCCATCCACAGGTCAAATGGAGATTGCCCGGTCCCTATACCGGCGGGTGGGCTTCAAATCCTGGCAGACTCTCGTGATGACCTCCATCGTCTTCACCATCTCCCGCGTGCTGGGTCACGAGTGGGTCGACAGGGGCGAAAGCGGGTCACTGGACGAATTCCTGCCCATTTTGGTCATCCTCTGCATGGCATACTGTGAAATGGCGACGGGGGCCTGGCTCATTTTTGATGTGGAACCGGAAGCCAATTGCATAGTGTACAACGAAATCCGTCGGATCCGATCGGAATTGGGGGCGGGGCCGATGACAATGACGACGGGAAGTGGGAGGGGGAGGGGCCGAAGAAATCCGATGGAGCTCCTTACGTGTTTCTTCCCTTTCGCAATGTACGGCGCTCTTGGGCTCCTCCCCTTTTTATACCTGCTCAATCCTGACCTGAATGTCCTCCTCATTTCTGCTGTGCCTCCGGGTCACCGATATGTCGGAGTCATTGCCCTCTGTCTCCTCATGGACCTCTTCATTTTCTTTATTCTCATCACGTGGAACGTTTACATCGTTTTCCTGAGTTTGTCCATCGTGAGCACGCAGACGGAACTCGCACAGGCCGCCATTTTGCGCATCCAACTCAAAGACAAAGACTCCCAACTTCCGGATGAACTTCCGGTTCTGGTTTCCGTCTCGACTCTCGTTGAAGCCGCCGCCGGGACTCTCCAGCGCCTGGAAGGTCAACTGAGGTCATTCAATCAAGTCTTCGCTTGGGTTCTGTGGATCTCCAAATTATTATTGTTGGCCATTACGATTCTTGGTGGGTTTTCCGCTATAAGGCTCGCGCGGTCCAATCCGATACTGGCTCTGCTGTACACACAGTGCGCATTTATTACAGTCAGCAGTTACTTTGGCATGTTCGGTCTTGCCTTCGGGGTCACGGAAAAGGCGGAGGAATTGCGGGATGAAATCCAGTTGGCGACGGCAAGACTGAGGAATCCGAACGGCCGGAAATTTTGGCGGAGTGTTCTGCGAGCTGTTCCGAAAGTGGAGATGAAAGTCGGTGGATTTCACGCGGTTGAGCGCGCCGCGGTTCCAGTGTTTGTGGATTTTGTTATTGGACAAATTGTGAGCCTTCTTCTCATGTAAATCGTCGTTAAAATTAAATATTTAAATATGTAAAGATGTTAAGGAATGATAATGATGGAAATTTTAACTTAAATGCGGGAAATCTTTGATTTATTTAACTGTGATTCCTTTGGTACATTTTATTGTTTGGTAAATGCAATTTCGGCATCGGTCTCATCGCACTCTTCTTGAATCACGAGAGTTCCATCCCGATTCGTCATGCACCAATTATTGATGGTCCGGTAGATGATGAAATTCTTGGGCTCATCGAGATTCTTGATGGTCCAAGAGAGATACGGGCAGTAATAATTGTCACTGCAAGCTGATGACACGACCTCTAGATAAAAGAAATAAAAGACAGACAAACACACATGATGAAATAATTTATTAAATATGATACGAATTAAATGTAAAAAATATTATTATTATTATTATTATTATTAATATTATTTTAAGAATTTAAATTTAACGAACGGGACTCTGTTGCGCCTTCATCAGCGAGGTACGCATTCGCACATTTTTGCTTGGCTTTCTCGCCCTGGGGCTGAACCCACGTCGACGCGATCCGGAAACTGGTGGCGTTTCGGCCTTTAATGAATTTGTAGTCCGTCGCCGTTCTATTATGTAAAAAATATAGGAAAATAAAAAGGAACAGGTTAGATGACTATGTTTAGTTAGATATCCTCGAATTATATTCTTAAAATATTATTTTATATAATAATTTCAGATTCCTTTAATTTTAAGATTACTTTTTGCCGCAAGTACTACTGAGCGAGTAGAGAGCATTTTCAGCTTTGGTATCTTGATCCTTGAGGTACAAGCCGGATGAGACGTGTTTCAAAAGAAATCCTTGGGAAATTCGCAAAATATTAATTTTTTTGGTAATAAAATTACTTGTGCAAAATATTAATTATTATTTATTCATTTCATGATATTTTTCAGTTTAATTTTTTATTTATTTTAAAATTAAAATTTTATTATTTTTAAATGATTTGTTACCGGAGCAGATGGCGGCCATGTTGAAGGCGAGCACGACGAACAAAAGAGTGAGCCGATTCATGTTGCCGGGAATTTGCAGAGGCGTGGTGCAGAAAGATGAAAACACGATGGAAATTTCGGGATTCCTGATGGAGGAACAAAAAACCTCACGAGTTTTTATACCCGATGCGATGTACAAGTAAAATTTGTATTATTTTGTATCATTTAAAATGATTCATTTTCTATTAAATTATTTAACATAACAGCCACAGCACATTTAAATGATGTCATAAAACTAATAAATAAAACGATAAAGGAAACAGGTGACATGTTGACACAGACAAATTCGCAATAATTCGCAATTCTCATATTTGATCTGCATTTTATTATTTGACGACACGCGGCGTTGACGTTGACGAATTTTTCATTGTTTTCTTACGGATCTTCGTAGTCGCGTGTTAATGACCATTGAAATTGAAATATTGAAATATTGAACTTGAATGAATTGTGAATTCCACAGAAAAATGCATAATAAAATGCTATGCAAAAAACCTGAGGATTTATGAGATCCTTGTTGGGGACGAATGTTGAGATTATTATCCCCAACAGGGGTCAGAATCTATCGCACTCCAATAATTTAAATTGGAATGTGAGTCCAGAGGGGGTTTATAGGTGAAATATGCTCCGGATCAGTACACGCACTTTTATATTTACTTTTATAGGTCACTTACAATAAATGAACGATGTTTAATGACGGACTTTATGTCGACGTCCACTGCGCTATTATAATTTACAGAATTTAAATTCAACTATTTCATACGATGGAGAATGCTTCCTTCTAGCTAGTACGGGGAGACTTTAATTCGGATTCGGATATCTTTCCTGATCTATGATGCCTGGGGTTTTACCGAGAGAGAGATATTGAGATGGATAACGACGAAAATAGAAAATAAAGGCTTATGGATGATGCTTTCTGATCTACAGAGATTCTCGGTGAAATTGGACAATTGGAAATAAAGAGAATGGACAAGAATGCACGTTGGTTCTTTCCAAGTGTTTAGACTCTTTATTTAACTTCCTAAATACCGTCTCAGTACACTGAAGACTTTTATATTTCCTATATTCTCTCTACAAACTATTTAATTAGATTAAATTGGCTCACATGGGCAACAAATGAATTAATTATTGAAATTGAATTCCGACTCTCAGAGTGAGAGAAGGAAGACGCCTATATTGATGACTTGCTGTGGCAAGATCAGGATGGGAAGTCTTTGACTGCAGACTTGAGACTGCAGGGATGATGATGACCATAATATGGCGAGCATATTCGTACGCTGATGGAAGCGGCGGATGAGTGCTGACGCTGGACGGATCACACTTTAAATTTAATTTCTATACTAATACATAATAAATCTCGTGGCAAACTAAACGAGGAACTAATTGTAATTAAACTTGGCTGTGATCACAGCAACAAGAAATTCTAAATACTAAATTCAGATGGCACACACAAACTCAGACAAATTAAATGACAAGGAAAATTACTATGTGTGTGTGCATCGTACAACAACAGGTAAGTAATAAGTACATAGTAAATGTATGTAAATTCATGGTACATGACAAATGCAATTGCCTTCTAGGAACTCAATGGAATAGATATATTGCCACTTAGGGACTTTAGCAGGAAATATATTTGCCTCGCAGGGACAAATCAGTAAATTGATAAAAATAAGGAACAATAAATGAAATATTGCCGAGTACGGACTTTACAAATAATTTGTATGTAGGTACATAATAAGAATAATTATGTAGAGAGGTCCAAGGTCATTTCACTTCCTGTGTCCGTAACAATCCTGTTAAATAATTTAATGGACTTTTGTGGCTGTCCGTTTTAGTTTCCGACAGTGTTTAATTATTGTTTAACCGGATTCTGCTGTCGAAATTCGAAATTAGTTTCAATTGGCTGCATAAATTATGACATTTATTTATTCATCAGTCGATGTATGCACACTTTTCCATGGTCGTAAAGAAAGTTCTGGGAATTTTGTGGTTTCCTCATAATTTTAAATAAATGTGACATTCAATAATGTGAAAATTGTATTTAATTCATATTTTATGACATTTGTTCAAACTTCAAACTTTCGAGGTACATTTTAGAAAAATTTAAAACTGTGTAGAAATGTAAAACTTTTACAAAATTACAGACTGAGTTTAATTCTAATTTTTTTTTATAAATAATGGAAAATGTTTAAATTGTGAGAAATCAAATGGGACGATTAAAAATCCGTTGAAGATGACGCTGTCGGCTCTACTTTGACTCGCGCCGCGCCCTCCGCCGCGCTCTCTTCCAATTCCTCCTCAAACACTACGGGCGACACAAAGTTCACAAAATTCCGGTTCACATCAGTGCACATACGAACCAGGTGCGCGCGCGCGATTCCTAATTCCGGCATCCGGTCAAAAGTCATATTCAAGAATTTTAATGCGTCAAATATGCGCCCATACAAAGCGCTTTTCTCATTCTCCGTCGCTGTCAGATAAGCAGACGCGCCAGAATTTGCCAATGGCGGCGCTGGTGCTGGTTCAGAGGGCGCGCCTTGATTTTGACCCTGACCTGGACGTTGACCTGAGAAGGAACCGCGCTCAGCAAATGTTGTTTACCTAGATGGCCAAGGCGGTGGTGTTCCCCTGTTTTCCTCATCATTCTCCATGGAATTACCGCGAGTAGCGCGGCGTTGGCGCACTTCCGGCACCTGCGCCGGCGCAAATCGGAAAAGCAAATCGCAAATAATTTTGAAACATATTTTTGAAATTATTGATTCAAATGATTCAAAAATGGTCAGAAAACTGGTTAAATTTCAGATTTCAGATCTTTATAAAGAAATTACCGCGACGCCGTTCGGATATTTGTGGAACCAGCCTTTGACATCACTCAGCGTGACCTGTGTATCTCGATACTGATGGAACAGGTCAAGGATTCGCTTCGCTTTGACACCAGCGGGCATGCGCGGTGGGTGCGGCTGCTGATGGAACTCATTGAAAATGGTTTTCCGCTTCGGTGAAAATCTGCGAGTATTCGTCATGACGATGACAATGGCCGCGACTTAATATCAAAAAATCAACGTTAACGGGGATTTGTTTAAGGGAAATTGAAGGGAAACTTTTGAGGATTCACGTTCCAGTCGAGAAATGAAATGACGAACGAATAAGCCAAAGCAGAGAGAGAGAGAGAAATCTGTTGTTCGCTCTGTCCACAACGAACAAACGAAGGGGAATTTGACACGGTAGCTGAATTGAGATATGAAATCCGTCTAAAAATCGTATAAAATCCTCAGTGTAACTTGAGCACGTGAGATTAGGACAAAAAAGATGGCTGTTGCACAGCTGCGGCTGCTGTGCTGTTTAGATTTCGTGTTTATCAGTTTGATTTGTCATGCAATGTGAGCTTATGCACATTTTCAAGCTGATGCTGCTGCTGCTGACGCTGATGTATACACAATTAACATGTAGATTAATTTATTCTTTACCGTATTTCTACATACAGAACCCCAGGGGTTGTTATCCGAACTTCCTATAGAACCAGAACCCCAAGGGATGTACAGGTATAATGTAGAATCGTGGGGTTCTATAATAAGAAAACCATTAAGTACGAGTGGGGGTTATAATGTTGTAAGTAATTCGAACTTCTTATACAGCCCCTGTGGGGGGTTGTAGAGGTGAGAGTGAGAGGGGTTCTATATGTGAAAATACGGTAGTTCACATTTTATAGTGTGTCTGTGTTCTGTGTCTAAGCGGCATGCGGCAGTTGAGATAAGAAATAATTTTTTCCAGAATCCAGACGTGTTGAATTCCACATGATTCGAATTTCCAACGGAGGTGATGACATAATTTATGTACAAATGCGATGATAAGTATGCGACATGCGATAAAAAAAGAGGATATGACGCATAATTACCGTATATTCTATATTAGAAACCCCTCTCTCATATCTGTAGAACCAAAAGCCCACTTTGCTCAAGAAAATAGAACCCCAGGTGCTAACAATGACGGTAAAATAATATTCTCGCTAGTTAGCTGCTTTTCGTCGTGTTCTTTTCGCTTTTGCTCTGGCTTTGACAATGAAGCGTCGCGGTTTTGAGGCAATAAACGTCAAAGATGAACGTGTACGCCATCGCAACGAGAAAGAGAAATGAAATCCAGCACAGGAAACAACACTTTGCATCACGCCGTTTCCGCACTCCGCGCATGCCGACCGGCCCCGCCCCTTTCGTCGGCGCAAACAGGTTCAAATGCTATTTAAAATAGCAAGTGGCAAATTATATCAAAATTTCAAGACTAATTTCCGCGTTAACAATCTATAAAAAAATTAGACAGACTACAGAATTTGTTAGACAGAAAAGTTTTGGATGTACTGCAAAAAACGCGATGGTAAAAACCGTGACGATGACGCGTTCTTTGTCCCATTCCGTTACGTCCAGGTGGCTCTCAAAAGTCCCGCCTAATTTTAGCGCAAATTTCCTTGGGTCGTTCAAAAAAGGAAAGTTCCCCATTTTCCCGATCATGCGCCGTCCCCAGGGTCGTTCAATAAAGGAAAGTTCCCCATTTTCCCGATCATGCGCCGTCCCCAGGGTCGTTCAAAAAAGGAAAGTTCCCCATTTTCCCGATCATGCGCCGTCCCCAGATTTCTCCGTGTTCTTCATCCGGTTTGATCACCTCAAATTCAAAGTCTGAACCAAAGGCTCCAAAATGTTCCCATTCAATTTGAATTACCCGCGGGTAATTCACTTTAACCAACAGCCACTGCGCGATTCCGCCGTCACGCGCGTCTTGCATTTGGAAACGGTGGATTCGTCACAAAATTCAAAGTCACGGCTCCCGCCGCAACGGAAGCTGCGCCAATAGAAAAGCTCGCCCAGGTTCGCAGCTGAATCACCCGTCGTAATTTTCACAGTCTATTTTAAATAGTTTAAATTAATTAAGCGGGAATCGCCATCTAGATATTTTATTAAACATTAACAATGGAGACATTAATATTATTAATTAAATTAAATTATGTACGAGCGCAGTCGCAAGTTCGGAAATTGTATGACGCATTCGAGCTCTTGGTAAATTTTGGGCTGGACGGCGGCCGGAAAATGCTCCTCACCACCGTACGCCATTTTTCACCAAGTTCTATATTTCGTCTCATTTTGTCATTTATGCATTTAACTGGGGCCGGGAATTTGTGGAGAAAATTTAAAATTTATTTCATAAATTTAAATAAAATGACTGGGTTTTAGATTGGCACGATTTTGAAGGGGTTGACGGAGCCCAAGGAAACTTCAAGGCGTTCTCCAGCCCCTGCAGGAGCAAACTCAAACTATCACGCCGAGCATCAAATCCTTGTGCGTAAGTCCGCCATTCTAAAAATAAAATCCTCAGTCGCCAAAGTTTCCAGAATAATTATTGCAAAAATAATAATTTATGCATAGGTAATGATTTTTGCCTTGTTTTTTTGTCTATTTACGAATTACGACGATGACAATGACAATTTTGTTGGCGACGTCCAGTGGAAAGTGAAGACACTGGTGGAAATTTCCCAGGAATTTCAACAGGCGGACCCGGGTGTGGATTTGTCATCTTTTGTTGACAACGTGAGTTGCCGCATTTGCCGCACCTTCAAATTTGAGCGCTGCTCTCGGCTCCCACTAGAATTAATTTGAATTTGAGCGGGAATCTTTAAATTTTCTTGTAGCTCCGGAAGCTGCTCATGTTGAAGAAATCCTTCAGTCACGCACCCATCGAAGACGACCAAGGGACCTCTTCGTCCAGCTCCAATCTCAGCCCGCCCACGCTCGTCCGCGAAGACTATCGACACGAAAATTTAAATCTCCCGCCGCGACCTCGACCTCGACCTCAACCACGACCTCAAGTCCTCGACCCGCCCATTTCAGTACCGTCCGAACCCCCGCGAAATTCTTGCAGCTCTCAAACATTCAAGGACCAGCCGGACCGGCCCATCCGGACAATTTGCTCCGGTGTAAAAATCCACCCAGACTTTGGCGACATTGCCGTCAAGAAACTTTTCGCTAAAGCAAAAGAAAGCCAACGCGATGGCGCCTTCGCGCTCAAAAAGTACAGACAAAATTTTGCAGTTCTCCGTCCCGCCAAAATCGAACCCCAAAAGGAACCCCAAAAGGCCCAAGGCCACGCCCATCCCCAGAACAAAAAAGGGCGCGTACAGAACCTCCATTTTAAAAGGCGCCACGCCCTTCCCTGCAAATTTCGCCCAGGACAACTCTTGCAATTTTTCTTTGAGTTCCCATAATTTCGCATTCGAATTCGAATTCGCTCCCGCCCTTTTCATTTTCATCCAAGCTACGCCCACTTTCTCCTGATACTCGAGAACCTCGGCTCTAGGCTTTGCATTCACGCCCGCATCCCTCAACCGCCCATTAATTTCATTGACAGCCTCGAGGTACTTGGAGCCCTTGGACAAAAGTGGGGGGAGCGTGATTACCACGCCCGGGGCGGACACGGCCAAACCGGACACGTGACTCCGTATCGTGAAATTTGTCGCCACCGTCGGCTGAATGACGAAACCAATGCTGGCAGCGTGAAGTTACCGGCGATCGGCCGGCCGGTAGGCCGGTGGATTTGTGTGAAGTTGGCGGCCACGGGCCGACTCAAATTTCCTGTAGAACTCCCGGTCCAAGTGCCGATCCCAGAAATTTCGTGGCTTTTATGGCTTTTGAGAGAGTCCGCCGGGGATGGAGAACAAAGGAACGAAGGTAGGCAGGCGATTTCCCTTTACTCTGACCCACAATTTTTGTACACGACGTAAACATCTGAAGGCCGTACTTCAGTTTACGACACTTGACCTTTTTCCCTCCATTTCCGTCCAGATCTCTCTCTCTCTCTCTCTCTCGCTCTCTTCACTCACATTTCTCTTTGTCTCATACACACAATACCTATTCCTATACTACACACGCAATACACAGTGTTTATTACACACACACTAGCATCTTCCTTTCTTTCTCCCTCCACTGTCTTTCTCTCCCTTGCTCTACCTTGGGCAACTTATTTATAGCCAACACATCATAAGTCACTTATGATAAGTGGTGTTTTTTGTTTGCATTATGTCCCATAATGAAGATTATTACTGTGACAAGTTTTCAGCTTAAGAATTTTGTAGGAAATAAAAGTTGGTGACTCGGAAGTAAATTAAATAGAAAAATAAAATTCAAATAAGCTCGTCGTCACACAAACTTTTGGGACTTCCGAGTTTGTGCAAATGACCTGCAACGCAACATCGGACGTTCCAGGTCACCCTCGAAGTATCTAGAAAACTAAAGTTGGCCGGATTGGCATTCGCGATTCCGATTTGAGCAATTAATCTTGAATCTAAACGTAGAGATTTAAAATGTAAAGCAACCACTAGAGATGTAGCTTTACATTGTAAGTGCATACCTATCTCGTACACAAAAGACAGCGGAAGGAGAAAGGGAGGAAGATGTGTGTGTGTAATACTTACTGTGTATTGCGTGTGCAAAGGAATAGGTGTGTCTCCATGTGTTTGTATGAGCCAAAGAGAAATGTGAGTGGAGCGAGAGCGAAGGAACTCTGTCTTTGTGTGTGTTAGACAGAGAGAGAGACGGAGAGAGAGAGAGATCTGGACGGAAGTGGAGGGAAAAAGGTCAAGTGTCGTAAACTGAAGTACGGCCTTAAGATGTTTACGTCGTGTACAAAAATTGTGGGTCAGAGTAAAGGGAAATCGCCTGCCTGCCTTCGTTCCTTTGTTCTCCATCCCCGGCGGACTCTCTCAAAAGCCATAAAAGCCACGAAATTTCTGGGTTCGGCACTTGGACCGGGAGTTCTACAGGAAATTTGAGTCGACCGGTGGCCGCCAATTCACACAAATCCACCGGCCTACCGGCCGGCCAGTGGCACTTTTTGTGAAGTTACCGGCCGGCCGCTCGCCGGTAACTTCACGCTCCCACCAATGCTGACGCATGCGCTTTGTGGGTTCCACACCGCTTCCGATACGCAGCGCCACCGTTCGCGGTACGGAATTCGATGAGGTCGCATCCGCTCACGAATCGATGAAAAGACGGGGCTGGTGGAGCCACGGAAAAAGACGTCGTCAATGGCCCCCGGGATAAAATTATGATGAATTGTGACATCCGGTTCGTGGGAGAGTTCTAGGAAATCCTTGGGCTTCCGCTCCATCGTCGGCACCGTAATGGCCGCCAACAGATTCTCCGAGTAATAATTTGACAGGATCACACAGAAGAAAAGCCAGAGGCCCAGGAACATGCGCAGCAGGGCCGAATTCAAATTGTCCCTGGCGTTGACAAAGGGCGTGGTCTTTCTTCTATTTATTCGATGAAGATGGGCGTTGACGGGTGTCGACTGGGACAAGAGTGGCCCGTAAATGACAAGAACCCCCCGGGGGAAATCGAAATCCAAGGGACTCAACCGGTTAAAAAGGACGGAGATGCCAATGATGGACGCCAAGATGGCGGCCCAAACGCCCGGGGAGAATCGCGAGAGAAACGCCCCTACTTCGATTCCCATAGCCCGGGGCATCCCCATAAGGAAAATTATGTCCATGTCAAAGGCCCAGCTGCCATACTGAAAGTAAGGGAAGCGGCTCGTGTCTGCTGCGAAGCAGAAGAGGACGTCGATCCGCTGGGTTAAAAGGTCATTGAGGACACCGGGCCAAGAGCCATTAGGGAATTGATCGAATTTCCTGGGGCGGACCACGTGGAGTGTTATGGAAATGTTGAAAGCTCGCGCCCAGGCTCTCGTCACGGTCTCCGCGAGACCCAGAAGTTGTCCACTTCCGGTTCCAGTCTTCGTGGAGTATGTGTCCAGGGCATGCGTGGACATGATGAGGCGGTCATTGCGCAGGTTGTTGCGACGGAAGAGGTGGGCCAGCAGTCCTGTCTATGTCAACCGTGAATTCTGTAGAATTCCAGTGTCCGTTTCCGGTTCACGTTCAGGTATTTCAAAACGTGAACTCTGGAGACTTCCGTCCCGGCTCGTTTCTACGACAATGTTGACGTCTGACCTCGACGAGTTGACCTTGACCTCGATGCCGATGACGAATCCAAATCCGTTGGACTCGGACTTGGAATTAGATGATTTGGACTCTTTGAAGTCAAGGCGAATGTCACAGTCACAGTCGACTTTAGAAACATGGGAATCAGCAGCAGTTGCAAGTGCAGGAAATATGTGAATTTGAATTTGAACAGCCGCGCCATTTTCTCTTTGTTCTGTGTCGTGTTCGTTCAAAATTGCAAAATCTTGAAGTTGAAACAAAAGAGTGTTTTTTTGTTTTTTCTTTAATATTGTTTAATGTGCTGGGCTTTTTTGATGCGCAAATTATTATAATATAATAATTTTGATATTTTGTACAATATTTTGTATAGAGTGTGTAATTTTGTAATTTTATGGGAGCGCCAAATTCCAAATGAAAATGAGAACTGTCCGCAGTCCACACGGCGCGGCGTAGTAGCAGTTAATTAAAGTCAATTGCAGCCACATTAAACACATAAAATGAGAGCAAAGATTGAAGATAGAGAGATCGATGAATTATTTAGCGTTTCAGCAATTCAGCGTCTCAACGTTACGTAAAAGACACTAAAAAAGAGACAGTTATTAATTATTTGGTCTTGTTGTTTCGGACGTCACCGGAAGTGAAATGACCTCCAGTCATCATTTGACCTCTCTACATAATTTTCCATATTATGTACTTACATACAATTATTTATAGAGTCCGTATTCGGCAATATTCATTATATTGTTTTCTCACTATTATTATTTGTTTGATTTGTCCCTTCGAGGCAATATTATCATTCCATTGTTGTCCCTGCGAGGCAATTATGTTTCATTCTTTAAAGTCCCTAAGCGGCAATAGTATTTCGTTTAGTCCCTACAAGGCAATTGCATTGTCATTCATCATGAATTATTACAGACATTTATTATGCACTTACCTGTTCCTATACTTACCTGTTTGTACGATGCACACACACATCTAATATTTTCCTTGTTATTTCATTTGCTATGAGTTGTGTGTGCCATCTGAAATTATGATTTACAATTTCTTGTTGCTGTGTTCACAGCGTAGTTTAATCCCAATTTGTCCCTCGTTTTAGTTTCAACGAGGTTTATTATGTACCTATGTGTATGTTAAATGTAATTTGCAATCCGTCCAGCGTCAGCTCTCATCCGCCGCCGACACAGCCTCTAAGTGCGGATGAATTTGTTCGCCATGATCAAGTCGCCGTACAACAGCCATCATCATCTCAGCAGACACAGACTCTGAGAGAAGACTTTGCCACAGCAAGTCACATTCAAGTTTAGCGTCTTCCCTCTCTCGTTCAGAAAGTCGGAGACTTTTCAATTTAATAATTTAATTGTTGCTCATGTGAGCCCATTGTTACCTATTATAATCGTTCATTAGAGAAAAGAGAAAGAGCTAGAAAATCCTCCTTGTGTTTGAAGAGAATATTTAGTGATTAAATACAGTTTAAACACTTGGACAGAATCCCGAGCGTTCGTGTCCATTCTTTATTCTCAATCTACTATTTCATTAAAGAAACCTAGGAGTAAAACAGGCAAAGTCGAGTAAGCCCTTCAATTTTCTAGTCTCATCTTCATCATCTCTTTATCTCTCTCAGTCAATTCCCACGCTCCGATAGCTCAGGAAAAGATATCCGACTCCGAATCTAAAAGTCTCACCGAATTAGCTAGAAGGAAATATCATCCATTAATTACCTATAATATAAATCATTAATTATAGTGTATATCCATACAAAAACGTCGGCATTCTGAGCCCGTCATTTAATCCAGTGTAAAGTCAACAGTTGAAATTCCATCAATTAAAAGGTGTGCACAGGTCCGGAGCATATTTGCCATAAATCCCCTCTGGACTCAATCCCAAGTTAAATTCTTGGTATCCGTGCATTGACAAATTCTGACCCAATAAACACTTTGTTGGAGCTGACAATCCCAACGTCCGGCTCCCAACACTTGTTATTCTTGTTATTCTTGTTGTTGTTTGGTTCCCAGAATGAGAATCCGAATTTATAGCGGTTGTTTTCAGAGTTCTTTGGCTGCCATTTTGGTTTTTGTATTTTGCCATTGCCATTTGTGCATTTGTGGTACAAACTTCAATCAATTAATCCATAAATCAACATGTCCTCCACATAATATTATAATTGCATCAATACAGACCAACAGACAGGCCGACAGTCATTGAATTTAAATCTGTACCTAGCTGTTTTAATGATTCGATGCGGATTGCGGATTGCTCAAATTTTTATTTAGTGAACATTTAAAAATTCATTAAATTGGCAACGAGAGAGAGAAAGAGAGAAAAAGAGAAAAAGAGAAAAAGAGATGAATTTTGAATTTGAATGTTCCCGCTTATTTAATTTCTGTAGTGTCGAGTTTCCATTTAATCCCGCCATTTCCATTTAATTGTGATTGTGTTTTTATTTTAATTGGGGCAGTCGAAAGGATTGTTGAGGTGGCAACCTGGGTGTGCCTTCAACCATTCCGCGTCCTTGACTTGTTGAGCCGCGATTTGTTCGGCTGTTTGTGGCGGCGCAATGTCGTCCGTGTCACAACCAAACGGGTTTTGACTCTCACATTTAGACGCATCTAAAATATTTAAGTAAAATATTTAATTAAAAATAAATAAATATTAAAATATTAAAATAAATTGTTTGAAAAATAAAATTACGAAATGACGAAATTGTTGGGGAAATCAGTAATAAAAAAAGGTCACCATTGGTCCAGACGGCACAGACGATGGAAATCGTGACGAGGAGAATGAAACTTCGCAGAAGAGCCGCCATTTTGTTTAGTGTTGAGTGTTGAGTTGAATTTTTAAGTGGCGGGATTTCAGTTAGAGCTTTTTGAATTAGTAAAAGATTTTTGTGATGAAATTTTCTGAATCTGGCGTCCCTTTTTATACGAAACATTTCCATAGGGAAATCATTGTGACTGCACACAATACAGATCTGACACAATATGGCGAAGCGAAATCAAATTTAACATTGAACAGACTTAGACTTAATTGCCACAATTATTTAATTCGATGCAATGTAAACAAAAAGTCTCTCTCTATGGGGGAAGAATGAGAGACAAAGGGCTTAGATCACGTGGCACCAAATCCTGACCGATGCGCGTACATATACTCCCATGTGCGCAGTATAAATGGCACACGCTACACGTAGTGTTTGCGCACATGGGAGTATATGTACGCGCATCGGTCAGGATTTGGCGCAACGTGATCCAAGCCCTTTGTCTCTCTCATTCTTCCCCAATAGAGAGAGACTTTTTGTTTAATGCAATGCAAAATGCAAATGCAAAATGTTTGCGCATTTAATCTAAAATCTGTTTACACAGCTGGCACTTGGCACGTTTTGCTGTGTTCGGATCGATGATAGATTGAACTGATTGCAGAGATGAAAAATCCGGAATAATATAGAAATCGAAATAATTGGAACAGGATCTGCCAAAATTAATTTTAATCCATTCAAAATTTTTTTTATATAATTCGGAATTGTTCAGACTTTTTTATTATTTAAAATGTGAAAGAAATTGAAATTGCCGTGGCGCGCCATACGTTGGACAAAAACACAACGTCATAAGGTAAATATACAAATCAAATGTAAATGTAAAGAGAATGGCCTGAGCAACAGATAAGTCACAAAAAACGAGTAAATGTAAATCTATGGAGCGTTGAACTGATTAACATTAGAGGTTTACATAATACGAAAACTGTAGACTGAATGGAGTCTTGAATATATATTTAAATCATAAATATTATGTAAACTGAACGAACACTGAAAAGAGACTCTCAATGGAAACGAAAAAAGTACTTACATAAATTTACGTAATACTTGTGGAGAGAGAGAGAGTCGAAAAAATCCCCTGAACAGTGGTACAATAATCATGACAAATCTATGTACATACTTAAATATAGGCAAATATAGCATGTAGAATGGAGAATCAGAGAAAGGCAATGAACATTGCTACAATAATGACA
>JAIUND010001877.1:0-28952 GCA_034699125.1 Gisinianus flammeolus | reverse complement strand
ACTTTGACCTCCAGAGCAGGTCAACCCCGGTCAAACGAAATTAAGGAAAATAATTATCGTCCTTTTTTGAACTTAACAGACGATATGTGATTTTGACAAATTAATCCATCAATTCTTTTTTTTACTATGCACACAGTTACGTAAAATAATTGCGGGAACTTGGAGTTACTATACTCGGTCGGCATGTATATGTGGATTTATACTCAATCAAATCAATTGAATTAACTGAAGAAAGCAAACCCTCCCAGTTGAGCAAGTTCTTAAGTCGAGTAAGCACAGTAAGTCCAATTTTCGGGTACCTGCCATCCGCATTTCTAAATGAACGATTTTGATGAAATAAACACATGAAAATGGTTAAAAAATACGGGGAACAGGATCCCATAAGCTATTAATGACAAAAACCGATTTTTTTACCCGAACCGGGTATTTCCGAAATTCGGTGATTTCCGGTTTTCGTGTTCACTTTTTCAGGACAAATATTTACACAGGGTAAAAAAAGTGAGGGATCCGAATCTGAAATCCGTTTTTTAAAAATCCGGGTATTTTCCGGGTTTTCAGCAATATTGAATAGTGAAACCCCGAAAATACCCGGATTTTTTAAAAACGGACTTCAGATTCGGATTCCTCACTTTTTGTTTACACCATGTAAATATTTTCCCTGAAAAAATGAACCGGAAATCATCGAATTTCGGAAATACCCGGTTCGGGTAAAATAAAATCGGTTTTTGTCATTAATATATTTTATGGAATCCTGTTCCCCGTATTTTTTGACCATTTTCATGTGTTAATTTTATCAAAATCGTTCATTTAGAAATGCGAATGGCAGGTACCCGAAAATTAGACTTACTGTACTTACTGTGCTACTCGACTTAAGAACTTGCTCAACTGGGAGGTGTTGAAGGGAATTATATTACATAAAGGATACCCACTGAATTAACCTATGAACGACACAAAATTGATCTAAATCTATTTAGACAGCTAAATTAAAAAATTAAATGGTGGATTTGATGAAGATTGAATGATTTCCAGTCCTCCTTGTTCTCGATGGCACAAACTATATGATTTAAACTATATAATACGGTCTACTTATATTCAGCATTCAATATTCAATTTAAACAATCAATGTTTCATGTATACAAATTAAACGAGGGTTCAGAAATTGTTCTGACTCCGCGATTTTTAGAATGCGATGAGGAGACTTGCAATTTTAGTACAGACAAAATCAATGAAAATCGGAGTGAGTTGCTGTGAGTTGCTGTTCAAGAGTTTGAAAGATGCCGCATTGAATCCCAAACGGAGACATTTCCTTCCCTTTTCCTCTTTTTAATCGTCTCCTTATGATTTTAGTATCTCCTCTCTGTCTCCTCCTCATCCTCCTACGCGTCTCCTCCACGAACTCAATTTCCCTCTCCAGCTCCGCTAGGATATTGGGGATTTTAAATGCAGTACTGAACATGCCGAGATAGGAAATGGCCGTGGTTGTACTCAAAAGTGCGTAGAAACTCCCAAAAATGGGGTGAGTTGAGATGAGTCGAATGGCAGCAAATCCTCCCAAAATGGAATTTTCCAAACACATGACCTTGGTGATGAACACCACCGAGTTGGTACATCGATTGAAGAGGACCAAACTCAGTTTGAGGACTTTAAGGGCCCTCCTTGATTTTTCTAGGTCTACATCTAGCTCTGGTTGTTCATTGTCATTGTCCTTGTCGCTGTCGTTATCGTTGTTGTCGTCCTTTTGAGCGGGATTCCGAATTTTGAAGAGTTCCATCTCGGCTCGCCCCATGAAATTGATCATGAACGACAAATTAAAATAGACGCTAAAGTAGCAGATGGCGATGCAGAAGCCGTGCAAAATCGTGTCCGAGATCAAGCAGCCGTAGAACACTAAAGGACTACTTTCAAATTTCCCCCCGCTGCTCATCACGGAATAGAACAGGATTGGGAGGTCCGGGTGGGCAATGTAAATCACGGCGAAGCCTAGGACACTTGGCAATAGCAAAATTGGGAGGAAACGAATGAGGAGCTCCAGGCGATTTGACTCAAATGATGTGATGAATTCGACAGACCCTGATGCTCGATGATGATGATCCTCCTCGCCGATGCAAAAATCATTGAATAGTTTGACTTCCAACTCGGCCCAGGACTCAAAAATAATGTGGAGGACACAATAGATGGCGATGACGGCCGAGGAAAACATGACTATCACTGGGATTTGATAGAAAATCCCGGCCCAAATGTTCGGGGAGGAGCTCGCACGTAGGATGGACTGAATTGTTCGTTGGATAATGAACGCGGCCCGGAACAAACTCAAATACTCCCACACTTTGGAACACCTCCAAGTCCAGCTCTGTGACTCAGAGTCAGAACATCATTTTGAAATCGGAGCGGGAAGATTTTGAGCCGGGAAATCCACGTGAAAGCCAGGAAATTGTATTTCAACCTCCATTTCGTCAACATTTTGACAAAAAGGAATATATATATAAAATAATAAAGGAAACTGTGTGTGTGTGTGTGTTGTCGATGTCGTCTGAGAGGAAAATGACTTCACAACTATATGTGACGATGAATCACGCTATTTTCTTGAGTGGAGGATTTGCAAGAATGAAGACAGAATTGTTGTGACAATTTTATTTTTTGTCAACAACAAAAGTTATATACATATTTAATTTTCATACGGCGTAACTTACTTATCATTTGGAGAGAGGTAAGAGGACTTAAATATGCTATTGTGTAATTAAAATCGATTAAGTCTAGAGTGACTTGAGTATATATATATATATCGTCTGTTGAGTTCACAAAGGAACTATAATTATTTTCCTTAATTTCGTTGACCTGTTCCAAAGGTCAAATGGCTGAAGATGGGGCGTTGGGTCCTGCGACATGATTGTCTGCCATGAACTTTTTTCTGTCACCCTGATTTTTTTCACAATTTTACCCACAAAGACGGACGCAGTCGTCGCAGTAGCATTTCCGCAAATTAAGGAAAATCGTTATAGTTCCTTTGTGAACTTAACAGACGATATATCTATATACATTGTCAATTTAATAGAAGTTAGGTATACATACAGAGGAGACGTTGTCTTGATGCAAGAACGGCTCTCAATGCGATGTGCAATTAATAAACCTTACGGTTTTGCAATAGGTACATATGTACATATGTCTAAATACATATATATCTAACGTGTAATTTCTCTTTCTCAAGTAATATATAGGTATTTGGTAAGACAAAAGAAAATTGTCCTTCCCGTATTGTTTTTTAATTGAACCTATAATATATATCGTCGGTTAAGTTTGCAAATACGCTATTATCATTTGGCCCCTAACGGATCATACGCACGTGAGGATATACGACCGGGCACGTGAATTCACCCTGTGGGGCCAAATGATAATAGCGTATTTGCGAACTTAACCGACAATATATATATATATATATGATTCCACTGTTCTCTACCTATATGTTATATACAGAATGCCCATTTTTTCGGTCGGTTTTTGGTGTGGGGAAATCATCAAGAAATCGGTGAGAGTCCACATCACAGAGAAAATATGATATGATTTTCGTCATCAAATAATTTAGTCACAAAAATCCATTAAATAATATGAATGGACTTTTTTTATTTATTTTTGTCGTTTATATTATAGCATTGGTAGATATTATCATTCTTAATGACACCACAGGACATGTATACATGTACATATATTATACATGAGTTTCCCTCGTCCATATATATATACATCATCGCCTCCTCCGCTTATAAAAGTATTACGAAAACAAATCCTGGAATAAAATGTGGATTTTCCATTTTCCTCATACAATACATTGTGCGGTCATGAGGTTACCTATTTATTGTTATATATTATGCCTACATTGTCCACATTTATATGACCGATCTTCATTCACAAAATAATTAAGACTTTTTTGACGATTAGACATTTGGAGTTGGACGTGTGGTCCTTCATAATTTGACTGCAGAAACAACCACAGAAGAAATCAAAATTGTCTATAACATTGGAAATTGGGGAAATAAAAAAACCCACACAGTGAATCACAATTAACAATAAGATGGAGCATGAATCTGTAAGGATGTTCTTATATAAAGATTTGCCGTCTCGTCAAGCAAAATCTGAGCTTTTTTCCTGTGCATGCTCATGACCTCGTCAGTCCTCTTTCATTCTATAAATCAATCCACCAAAATCATCAACTTTTCCTTCTATATATACAGAGCCAGAAAAACCATTCCCTTCCGCATTTTGTTCTATATATACATATATACATTTCGGATTCGCAAACTCTTTCTTTTGCTGGCACACAAAGTATATATGTAAGTATATTATATGTTAGAGCCGACTGGGTGGGTGGTCTGAAGACGGACCACCCAGTAAATTGACAATTACAGATGAGTCCACGTCAACTAAGAGTCACGTTCATTCTTTATAGATTTAGCATAATACAATTCATGGATTTAGCCTTCAAAATCCTCGCTTTCATTTCCTCTTTCCTCGTTCATCACACGCAAATAAAAAACAGAATTTATTTAGACAAATTCGAGGACGCTGAACTGTGCTGAACAAATCCGACCAAAAACTCCCTCAATTTCTGATGCGCTTTTGAATCACAGCTCCGTGGATTGTCGAATGTCATAAGTATATAATTAGAGCTATATAAAAGTGAAAGTAAAAAGAAAATGGGCGGGGAACTTGAAAATACGGAGACTCTGCCCCCAACCGGTGGAAAAGTGAATATTGCCTTTGAAGTCGACCTGGACCATGACCTTAACATTGACCTCAAGGGAGAGGCGGAGCTTGACAAAACCGGGCGTAACGCGGGACTTGAAGGCAAGACAACGGTTAAAGAGGGAACAAAGATAATTGTCCTGGATGAGAATGAGAAGGGAGAGAATGGAATAATGAAAAAGGGCAAGGACTTGAAGGACCTTAAGGGTTGCAAACGCTATTGGGGTTTGACCCTCGGGCTCTTCTCCAGTTTCATATTCTCCCTGGCCACGCTCGCCGTCAAACTGTTAAGTGACTACTCGCCCTTTGTCGTGTCCCTCTGGCGGTTCTATGGAATTCTTCTCCCTTCAGTCCTCACCATTTTGTATGCAGAATTCATTCAGGGGCGGAGACCCCTCCGCGATGGACTCCTTCCACTTTGGGAACCCCAAAAAATCAAGAGTTTCTGTTTTTTACTCGTCCGTAGATATTTCAAACTCTCCACAAAACAACACCACATCATTTTCCCGTGTCATCTCATTTCAGCGGGAAATTCAAATTTAAATTATACAATTAATTTAAAATGGGTTTTTTTTTATGTTTGACATTTTTAGCTGCGGGGAATGTCAGGGGGCGGGGCTTACATTTTATTCAACATGTAATTTAAAAAAAAACCACAAAGCCCGCTCATTTAAAATTTAAATCATCTCACAATGAGTTAAACCGGGAAAATCCAAAATGGGTGTTTTTTTTTTCTCGAAATTCTATCAGGTCCATTCATTACATCAGTTTACCCGATGCCGTCGTCATCACTTTTAGCACTCCTGTTTTCGTTACTTTCCTTGGCCGCATTTTCCTGGGTGCCGAAAAAATTTGCCCATTTTTTTATATACACTATATCGACAGAATAGTTTGGGAAATTTCCAACTCAGCAATTTCTTCATGTTTTGTTTTTTTTTTGTAGGAGAAAGATTTGGCTTTTTGAACGTCTTTGTCGCAATTGTGACACTGATCGGAGTCACAGTCATCGTCCACCCGCCTTTTCTCACGGGTGAAACGGAAATGGACACGAATTTATTGGTTTGTACATAATTTACAACATTTTCGGACGGAAAATTGACAAATTTATGATGAATTTGGCGGGAATTTATTATTTTATTGTTTGAATAATTTGAATTTAAATGAGTCAGACTGGCGCGGGTTTGGCTTCTGGCTCGATGATTCTCTCCTGCGTTGTTTTCCTCTGTCTTCGAGTCCGCGCCGTGTCCAGACTTCACTTTTCCCTCGTGACCTTTTCCCTGGGTTTTGTGGGGACGGTGGAGTCATCCGGCTTGGCCATTGGTCTGGGGCAATTTGAAGCATGGCCGAGGAACAGCTTGGACTGGATTTTGGTCGTATCAATGGCCTTGGCTACTTTCGGCGGGCAGGGTAAAAGGTCCAAAGATATGTGAGATATATATAGAGACCCTTGAAAATCTGCAGCAGGGTCAGGTCAATCAAGGACCAAGACATTTTACAACCGTTTTCTTGTTTTGTCTATTATATATAGTGTGCGCCACTTTGGCGTCAAAGTATGAAGAGGCCGGAATCGTTTCCTTAACGCGGACTTTTGACATTGTTTTTGCATTCATTTGGCAGTTTCTGTTTTTGGGGATCCCTCCGAATTTTTACAGGTTTCTCATTTGTCTTTTTCCATCATACGTATTTAATTATGGTTTGTTTAGGTAGTAGATTTTTGGTGAGGAAACTAGTGCATTTGCCTTTATTCTTTAACTTTTTAATTAATGTTGACATTTCTCCCGGTCATTTTTTTAATCAAAGTTTGATTGGGGCGTTGATCATCATCTCAGGCATCGGGCTCATCGTCTTTCAAAAGTACGTGCGGAATCTCCCAGTGGACAGTCGAACGAGGAAAAAGCTGGCGTGTCTTTGCACATAGAAAGTGTGTGGGAATTTCAAAAATCATGTCAAATATATATCCTCGCGTGTTAATTTTTTTTTAAATTTCCCGCGTTTTAAAATTGTAAATTGTGTATATTTTCCTATATTTTTTGACAATACAATACAATTAACTTTAATCTTACATGCTTCACCGTAATTGAATTTGTGAATATTTAAACGTTGCATTTGTCATATACTTTTTGCTGTGCGGTTCAAGCAATATATTATTTCAATATGGAGTCGTCCATAAGAGAACGGTGCGGATACTATATATTATAATTTTTAGATTAAAAGATATTTGAGTTTTCCTTTTTGGCCGCTGTGGCCGCCATACCGCGTTTCTCGATGATTTTGTAATTCAAAATCACAAGGAAGAAATCGTCATATATTTTGTTTGAATTTATAACTAAACTTTGTAAATTAATTAAAAATATTTACAATTTGTTTACAAAAATTGTAAATTTTTCTATAAATTAGCCCATGTTTTTCTACATATTAATATGCCAAAAAGGGAAAAGTAGTATCCACACCGTTTTCCTATGCACGACTCCATATAAGTATTGTTATTAAAAACGGATGCAGACTTTCCGCCACATTCTTCTGTGTTGGATCAGTCGACTTTAAAATATGGTTTGGAATGTAGTTTGTAGTTTTGTACACGATGTGTAGCGATATTTGGTATATAGAAAACATGCGGAAAGTGATGGAGATGTGTGTGAAATGAAATGGGAATGTGTCTGGAAATTAAACAGTCGGAATTGCACTAATTGCAGTCCGCGGTTATGTCAAATTAGGAACCAAATCAATTTCTAATAGTTTGCTCACAGCTTTTGATTCATTTTAATTTATTTCAAATTCCTTCCGACCAAACGAGTTTCAGCTGAGAATGTGACAGTATATAAAAAGTACATGCAAATGAGCCACATGACGACGATTCAGGACCGATCGACGTGACGACGACTCATCCTAATATAATAAGCAAAATGGTAAATGGAATTTCTCCACAACATTTCCATTTCCATGCATTTGCACCAACAAATGTGCCCCCGACACCGACAGACAGACAGACACACAGATGCAGACACAGACAAGTATATTTACATACGGAAATGTGTGGAACAAAACGCGGCCATCACAAATCGTGCCATTCGTTCGTTCGTTCGTTCTCCGTCCGTCCGTCCGTCCGTCCGTCTCAAAATGCCCTTCACATATCATGTCATGTCATGTCTGTGGTCTGAGGAAGTTGAAAGATTTAGGACCATTTTAAGTCTGTGGGCAATTGTGCAATATCAAGTCATCCTTTCAAAAATCCTTCCAAAATTAAATTACTGGGAGCCACAGAGCCATCAGAGGCAGAGCCGAGCAAGCAATCCTTTTTCTCCCGTGTTAATTACGAATACCGACAGAGGGGAAATGAGAGATGAGATGGGATGAGAGAAAGAGAGATGAAGGAAGAGAGAGTGAGGAGAGGGAGCGAGGAGCGAGAGAGAGAGAGAGAGGGGAAAGGATTGAACGTGTGGACGCATATCGTATATAATACCTACACAAAATGAAACGGTGGCCCCAAGAAGAGGAAGAAGAATAAGAAGAAGAAGAAGAAGAAAAAGAAGGTGAAGAGGAAGAAAAGAGGAGCCGTCCGGGGTGATTAGTAGTGCAGCTGCTCTTTCCCCACCGTCGTTCATTTCACCGGATCCAAATGCCAAATGCAAAATGCCAAATCACATTTAAGCCATTCTCTCTCTCTCTCTTCATCTCTCTCAACTGTCTTTAACTCTCGACTCTCGCTCTTTCTATATATCTTCCAACTAACTCTCTGCTGATGCTGCTGCTGCTGTTGCCGCGTGCCAAAAATAACGAGAATAGTTGAACCAAATGAGCCTGTGACCTAATTATGTATTGGAAAAAATTACATTATGTGTGTGTTTCACATTTATATACATTTACATTTATACATTCTGTACATTCACATTGCCACAGCAGCACAGCTGTGCTTTCCTCATGAAAATCTCGCTCACTCACTCGCTCACTCCACTCCCGTTGTTGGTTGCTGGTTGCGGGTATATACTTTGTACACTGTAAGAATATGTGACCATGTGATTATTCGGCATCTGTAATGTTGTTGGAATGTGGAAATTTGGCTGTCCTGTATGTGTGTGAGAGAGAGAGAAAGAGTGAGAGAAAGAGAGAGAAAGAGAGAGAGGACTTTGTTGTGACATCCAAAGACATTAGCAAACGTGTGTCGTCGTCAAAAGTGAACTTGAAGCTAATTATCGACAGCACATGAGAGGAGTAAAAGAACGGGGAGAAGAGCGACGGGAACTGTTTAGCCGCTCCCATATTCACCATTCACCATTCACTCGCAACTCCCCAACCACAGTTATCATTTCTCCATATACACAAAAACACACAAACATACACATAAACTCTCACTCTCTCTCTCTCTCTCTCTCTCTCTCTCTCTCTCTCTCTCTCTCTCTCTCTCTCGGATCCTCTCATTATAACGACGACGAGGACTCGGAGACGGAGACTAGAAATAGCAAATTGTACCCGATCGCTCTCGCTCTCTTCGCTCTCCTCCTCGTCTTTGTCTTTTATTCTTCTCCTTTTCTCCTTCTCATCTCCCCTTTGATAGCCGTTAGCTATTAGCTGTTAGCTGTTGGTTGTTAGTTACTGTTACTATATACTCGAATATTATTCAACAGCACAGCAAGAGCAAGAGCACAAAGTATGTTTTTGTTCGTACATATTCCGATTCTGATTCCGTTTCTTCCGTCGAGTTGCACTCATTTCTCTTTTTTCTCTTTCTCCTTCTTTTTCTTCTTCTTAGCTTCTGCTGCTGGCTGCCGGTGAGTCGTTCTCTTCACACACACACACACCACACAGTCGTCGTCGTCGGTCGTGTCTGTGCTGTGTCTATTCGTATTCATATCCAAGTTGGTTTGTTGGTGATTCCAAGTGTGCCGAGGATTTGTTCCCAAAAACAAAATACAAACATGTGTGTGGACTTGATCGTCGTCGTGTTCGTCGTCGTCGTCGACGAGTGTGCAACAGCAACAGCAGCAGTAGCAGCAGCAGCCAGTACAAAATAATCATGGACGACGTTCTCAACTTTTAATCTATATTTTATTAGCATTATTATTTCCAAACATTTGTTTGGTTTTTTTTCGCTCTTCTCCTCTCTTCGGACATTCCGCCACCGCCCAAGGATTTTGACACACATCAGTCTTCGGACGACCAAGAAGCACAAGAAAAGCACAAGAAAAGATTGAACATCTCACATTATTTGCCTTTGGATTTTTTTCTACTATAAAAGAATATTGTACACAGTCGTCGTCAAATTACTCTGAATCTGAATGAGCGGTGAGGAAATGTGAATATGGATTAAATAAATTGAAATGCGCGTGTGTGTGAATTGTGAATTCTGTGTGGATCATTTGTGAATATTTGATATTCACAATTTGACATTTAATTGTGGCCACAATAAATCAAGTGTTTGCGCGGTAAAAAAGATCAAATTTGAAATTTGAAATTCATGTGTGTTTAAATTGTGAATTGTGTTTTGTGTTTGGTGGTGGGTGTTGTTGCTCTATATATATATTAGTTGGACACTCGTGGACGGGTGATGATAATGAGAATGCAAATATGACGACGGAGGATGAAGAGACGGCGGGAGAAGCTCTCTCCACCAATTGGCATCAAGTCATCAAGAAGACTGTGGATAATGTGAATGGGAATGAGAATGGGGAGGCTGATGAAGGAGCCATTAAAAAAGAACCACCACAGGCAACAGCAGCAGCCGCACGGCGACCGGAAACTCCGGTTCCCCGGAAAGCACCGGTTGTGGAGGAACGACCAGCGAGGTCCCTTTTCTGCCTCGGCCTTCACAATCCCATCCGCGTCGTCTGCATCAAAATATCCGAGTGGAAGTGAGTCTTTCATTATTTTCCTTGTCCTCTCAGTTTTTAATTTCCTTCTTTCTTTTGATTTTGACTTCTTTTACCATGTGATATGTGACTTGACCTTTTCTCTCTGTGTCGTATATATATAGACCGTTTGAATGGCTCATTCTCCTGACGATTCTCGCCACGTGTTTCACCATGGCCATGGGCACTCCATACCCAAATGGAGATTCCAATGAGTTCAATAGAAAATTAGTAAGTGACCGACGACCAAAAGTCAACAATCCATATTCTATATAATTTATTATGATTTTACTTTGATGGGAGAAAAGGCATTTTATATCGTATTTTGAATATTTGCGCGGGATGTTAGAATGTCTATAATCAAAATCAACGTTTGTGGTGATTTGTTTGTGTGGACTGTGTATGTTTATATAGGAGAGTGTGGAGATTGTGTTCACGGTCATCTTCACCGTCGAGTGTTTCATGAAAATCATTGCCTATGGTTTAATTGCCCACGAGGGCGCTTATCTCCGACAAGGTCATCCATTTGAACATTCGTATCCGCACATTCATTAATCATTAGGCTTGTAAAGTAAAGTAAAGTAAAGTTTGGACCAGTGTTGTGTAATTAATTTGGTAATTTATTTTTTCACTAGTCAAGTCACTGGCGCGAAAATTAATTGAATTGAATTGAATAAACTTTATTAACGTGTTAAATGACGGTTAAGCACCAATAGCCTAAACACAAAGTGCCCTTATATAATTAATTACCCTTATATAATTTCAGTAGCAATTCGGTGGTAGTGATTTCACTACCATTAATTATCACTATAGCAAATTGCAATTGCCAATTCCCTACCGATCATTTTCACTATAGCACCAAGAAAATTGTCCATATTCGCCCGTCTTAAAACGACCACAAAATTCACATTTCGTCTATTAATTACCAAAATTTGGTAATGAACTATATACCAATTGGTCATTAATTCACTCGTAAAATTTTGAACTTGAATTCACTACCGATAATTTCACTATAGCAAAATTTCGGTGTTGAATTCACTACCATACATTATGACTAGCAAAAACCATAATTACACAACACTGGTTTGGACGGCGAATTCAAACATTCGAAAACCCACATCATGAATTAAAATTGTATTGTGTGGACTGTGTGAATATATATATATATGTGAGGGAAATTGATGTGTGTGTTTTTTTAATTGATTGTGTATATATATATATATGTATGTGTTTTGAGGACAGGGATGTGGAGCATCCTGGATTTTACCATCGTCGTCATTGGTTTATTTAGTGAAGCCCTGAATCTATTCCAAATTGAAGGATTTGATGTGAAGGCTCTGAGAGCCTTTCGGGTCCTCCGACCACTCCGTCTCGTCTCCGGTGTTCCAAGTACCTCCCCCCCTTTTTTTTCTGTTAGTTTCCTCATTAGTTTATATTTAGTTATAATCCATCATCATCTTCTTCTTCTTCTTGTCTTCTTTTGTTTTCTTTTGTCTTTGTTTTCTTTAAATGCGACGGAAAATATTAATATTGAGAGAGTGTCACGTGTTTTTCCTTTTGTATTCATGTGTGTGTAATGTCCATAATATATAGGTTTGCAGATTGTGATGAATTCTATAATTCGAGCGATGGTTTCCCTCGCCCGCATCGCCATTTTGGTGCTCTTTGTCATTGTCATTTACGCCATCATCGGGCTCGAACTCTTCTCAGGTTCGTTTCCGTTGGTTTATTCTCTCTATATATACACAATATAAACTTATCTTGTGTGTGTGTGTGTGTGTGGTACATGATTTTGTGTATATTGTATACCAATATTTTGTATATATATTTTGTTTAGGGGCGATGCACTCGACGTGTACGAACGTCCTGACTGGAGAACTCCTCGAGGATCCCGTCCCATGTCGTCAGGATGTCCAGTGTGAGGAGGAACTCTTCAACTGTACTTCCGGTTGGGAAGGGCCCAATTTCGGCATCGTCAATTTCGACAATATTGGACTCGCCATGCTCACGGTATATTCAAATATTTATTCCAGATCAATTTACTCAATTTATATATACAAATATCGTCGGCTACGTTCCATAACCCTGTGTATTATCATTTGGCCCCGGAAGGCGCATACTGCACGTTAGCATACATGAACGCACACGCAAATTCACCTTCAGGGGCCAAATGATAATACACGGTTATGGAACTTAGACGACGATATACATATTTACTTGTTGTTAAACCAGCCTATTATTATATAGACTTGACATTCCCCCACAAAGGAACTCAATTTAATATATTTTGCCGCGTTTTTGTCTTGTGTGTGTTCTTTCATGTTTGAAGGTCTTTCAATGCATCACACTCGAGGGCTGGACCCAAACTTTGTACAATGTACGCACGTCAGACCATATACTACATATCGTCTGTTAAGTTCAAAAAAGGACGATAATCATTTGGCCCCAGAGGGTGAATACACATTGTGTGCATACGCATATGATGCGTCAAGGGCCAAACGATTATCCACCTTTTTTTAACCTAACAGACGATATATATTTTCTTGCTAATAACATTCTTTAACCACGTGGACGACCGATGGATGAGACACGGGATCTTTTTTTTCTTGATTTCTTTTTCAGATTGATGATGCCCTGGGTGGCTCCTTCAACTGGGCATATTTCACGTCCATGGTCGTGATGGGGGCCTTTTTTGTGATGAATCTCATCCTCGGTGTTCTCACAGGGTATATACAATTTACAATGTTCCATTATATCCTATAATTTATCAATTATTTAATGAATGAATTTTGGCCCACACACACAAATTCAAATTATCGAATTCCACCGCCAGCGCTATATTTTTGTCAACAATGTGTGTTTGATGGCTTTTATATCTTATATTTTGGAATTCAAAATTTGGATTGTTTGATTTTGAATTTTTTGATATAATGTGTTTGGATTAATATATAAATATTTAGAAAAAGTATTTTTTTTGTATTTAATTACGTGTAATTTCTTTGGTTTCTCGTCATATCTGTGTATATTTATTTGTGTAGAGAATTTTCCAAAGAGGGCGGGAAAGCGAAGGCGAGGATAGAATTTCAAAAGGAGCGAGCGGCAGGACTGATGAAGAAGGAACTTCAAGGATATCTGGACTGGATAACTCAGGCGGAGCATGGATATGGCCCCGATGGGCTACCCCGACGGCGGAAAACACTCGTAGAAAATAATTTGGATCAATTCCCAGCCCCGCCCACATCATTCCAGGAGAAAATGGCCACTTTTTATCGGTAAAATTCATCGATTTTCATCATATACTTACAATCAAAAGAAAACAAAACCAAAACCCTTGTGCATTATTTACTCAATGTATTTTGTCCTTTGTAAATTTATATACTTCTCGTATATATATATATATACCACAGTCATTGCGAGACCTCAACTATAAGAGAGGTTGCACAAATAAACGTCATTTTGTAACGTTTTGGAATGGGTGGATTACAAATTGGAAAAATTGCAATTTAGGGGTTTTGACCGCACACACAGGAAAATGTTGAGAAAATTTAAACTTTAATTTTAATGGCCATGAAATACAAAAAGTTTAGAATTTTTTTTTTTAGCAGAAATTTTATTTCCAAAATTTTTGCATTTTACGGCCATCAAAATTAAAGTTTAAATTTTGTTTACATTTTCTCGTGTGTGGTCAAAACCCCTAAATTCCAATTTATATAATCAACCCATTCCAATCCGTTACAAAATGACGTTTATTTGTGCAACCTCTCTCTTTTTAGGTGAACCCTCGAAATGTGAATCATGTATACACGACAAGTAATTTTACAAACGACAATACATTTTGATTATGAATTGATTTGATTTGACTGGTTTTTTGTTCTTGTTGGATTGATTGATTGATTGTGTGGATTATAATATATGTGAAGACGGAACGAGCGGGTTCGATTCCTCATTCGACGCGTCATCAAATCTGAATGGTGGTTCTGGTTGATCGTGACGCTCGTCTTCCTCAATACTTGTGTGGTCTGCACCGAGCATTATGGTCAACCTTATTGGCTGGAACGATTCCAAGGTTCTTTCCCTTTTTTTGTTTGTTGTGTTGGTTGTTCTCAGCCATTAGCCGCATCTCATTTGTCTTTGTCGGTTGTCGGCTGTCGTTCGTTTCCGCGGATGATTCCAATTCCACGCAATTCCAATGCCAATTCCAATCCATCTGATTCTGATTCTGTGATCCTGTGATTTTAATGGCATTTTCCGCTTTTTGCTTTTGTATTTTTAGAGAATGTGAACCGGTTTTTCGTGACGCTCTTCACGTTCGAGCTCCTCTTGAAAATGTATTGTTTAGGTTTGGAGGTGAGCCACAAAAATAATTGACAAAAAATATTGGCAATTTCCACAATGCACAATTTGGCTTGAACATGTTTATGTTTAATAATAATAATAATAATATGTGTAAAACGGGGAAATGGAACGGTGAATTAAGTATATACAAATAACGAAATAAGGAATGATGTGAATTGTGGGAATTGGGAATTGGGAATAAATAGAAATACTTTAGCACGCTCTTCAACAAGTTTGACTTTGTCGTCATTCTGTCGTCGTGGACGGAGATTCTTCTCATCACGTTGGATGTGATGCCACCCATTGGACTCTCCGTCCTTCGATGCGTCCGCCTCCTTCGCGTCTTCAAAGTCACCCGGTATTCTAATATACATAAATACATTAATAATTCAACTTCCCTCTTATTCTATATACATATATATAGTTAGTTAGTTAGTTAGTTCATTTACTCATTAACAATTCGTAAGTACTATATCTGTAATTACATTAAGGACCTTAATTACCTTAATTATGTATGTAGATACTGGGCGGCGTTGTCGAGCCTGGTGGCGTCCATTTTGGGTTCGATTCAAGCCATTGCCTCGCTCCTTCTCCTCCTTTTCCTCTTCATCGTCATCTTCGCCCTCCTCGGGATGCAATTATTTGGCGGGGTATTTATTAAAACACAACACAATATTCCATATACCTATTGCCCGATGATTTATTGTTATTGTATTTATGCGCAAGCGCCACGTATCATGTTTGTATCTTTTTTTGATCCACAATATATATAGAGATTTGATGCGATTGACCCGTCGGCAGAGAAACCCCGTCAGAACTTTGATTGTTTCTCCCAGAGCTTGCTCACCGTTTTCCAGGTGACTGCATAAAAATAACATACATAAAAATAATTCTCTGGGGAAGCGCGTGAATATATATATATAAATACAATTCAAAGTTCAATCCATTTTAGACAGGACAGTTTGACCTTTGACCTTTGACCATTGACCTGAATTCTACATACAGTTTTTTCCTTGCCAAATCCATCAATAATCAATCACTACCAACAAATATTTCCTGTTGTTGCTTCCAAACTATACTTGAATTATTTTATTGTTATATATCGTCTATTAAGCTCAAAAACGAAGGATAATCATTTGGCCCCAGACGCAGAATATGCCTTATGCGTATACGCATATTCTGCGTCCGGGGCCAAATGATTATCGTTCGTTTTTGACCTTAACAGACGATATGTATCTTTGAAATTTGAATGTTCCTCTTAACCGTGCAGTCCGTTCGTTCGTTCATTTGTTCGTGTTTGTATATAGATTCTGACTGGTGAGGATTGGAATGAATTAATGTACTCTGGGATTTTGGCATTTGGGGGCGTGGGCTCCGTCGGGATCCTCGCCTCCATTTATTTCCTCATCCTCTTCATTTCCGGCAATTGTGAGTTTAACGATATATACGTTTAAGGCACACCAAAACCAAGAGCAAAATCAATATATACTAATCAGTCTTGTATAATTCTTTTGGTAATTCTTTTGGAATCGATTCCAGAATTAGGTATTACTGTAAAAATTGCCTAGAATTAGAATTTAGAATTACCAAAATCCAAAAGCATCGGTTAGGAAGAATTACTAAGCAATTTGAATTACCAAAACATTTCCAAAAAGAATGGGTAAGGAATTACGGAATTAACCCTATTCCCTGAATTTTTCAAGGAGGAAACTTTAAAATTTTGGAAATAGAATTGGAATTAGGATTATACCAAAAGTTTGGCCTATATAAATTTATTACGAAGGAATTAGGAGTACCAAAAGAATTACCAAGCGGCAGAAAGAATTAGTAAGGAATATTGGAATTATAGCAAAAAGAATTTCAAAAAGAATTACCTACAAGTAATAGAATTATTGGATTACCAAAAAGTGGAATTATTAATTATACAACATTGATACTAATCAAATTTTTTCTATATATGAATGTGACGGATTTAAGTTCAAACGTGTGTGGTTATATGTCGCTATCACTGGAGAGCTAATTAGTAATGACTAATTGTGAATGTGGAATGTGGAATGTGTGTGTTTATGTTTATATAGATATTTTACTGAACGTGTTCTTGGCCATTGCGGTGGACAGTTTGGAGTGTGGTGACATTGGCGAGGAAGTGGAAAAAGAGGAGGCGGCAGCCGCGGGGGAACCAAAGCCCGTGTTGCCCGTGGTTGAAGAATCGGGTGATGATGTGAAAGAACCCATGCCCGAAGCCACCAGCTTCTTCATCTTCTCCCATACCAATCCGTACGTATATATATAGCGTTAAAAGAGTCCAATTCATCTTACAATATGAATACAACCGTTTGTAATATAATGAATGATATACGATAAGAAATTGTACGATGTATAATTGGCATAAGATATAATATATTGGGGTGATTTTCCGGGGACGCAGGGTGAGACGCTTCTGCTATTGGCTCATCAACACTAGTATTTTCGGGAATGTGATCCTCGTCTGCATCCTCATCTCATCCGCATCCCTCGGGGCTGAAGATCCCATCCAGGAAAAATCCCCACGAAATTTGGTAAAATAAAAAACAAAAAATACGACGTGTGTGTGATGTGTGTGCGGTGTTTATATTTTTATATATCGTATTTGTTATATTTTTGGATATATATATATAGGAATTTAAAATCCTTAATTGCTTTACTATGAAAGTAATTATGTATGTGCATGTATATATATAGAGGACCGGAGGGCAAAAGTGTAGCACATTGTCGTAGAACTTAAATAACAACTAAACGGTTGGGTACTAATTGTTGACCTGTACATGTGTATGTTTTTTGTATATATATAGCTGCGAACGACCTTCAGCCGCTATATACGTTCAATATTTTTCATGTGAAACATCAAGTTTCGTCAAGTTTCGATTCCGACAGTGACTGAACAAAAAGTGGACTCAAAGTTATTACAAAAACACAGATTTTGTCAGAAAGTTGGGTCAAGCATGCACTTTGTCAAAACATAATATTTCTGGTCCAAACATGTGGTTCTTGGCCTTTTGACACTTTTAATTGCTTGTTATTGTTATTAACCCAAAGTAACTGGTCAAATTTTTGCAAGCGTCATATTCAAGAATGAACTCTTTTTCTTTGATTAAAGCTGACTGGTGAACTTTTGCCCACCATATTTCATATTTAATCCTGCATGTGGTTGGAGACTCTTTTTCAAAAGTGAAACAAATGGTTACTAATTCAAATGAGCGTAATGCACCAAATCTATACGAACGACAGACAATTTTAACTTTCTATATTTTTCAATAGTATATCTCAATAACATTTTTGCACTGTGCGTTATATAGGCTTTTGTGTTACGATCAACCAAAGTCGTGTGCATGGTAAACTTTAAACGTTTGCCCTCCGGTCCTCTAATATGAATGAATTATTGTGTGTATGTAAGTATATGTATTTATTATTTTATTATTATGAATTTTGTTGATTATATTGTATATATAGATGCTCGAGAAGGCAGATTTGGTGTTTACAACAATTTTCACGGTGGAAATCACGCTCAAAATGATTTCCTTTGGATTGATCCTCCACAAAGGTTCACAGTTTATTCCACACAATTTCCATTTAATTTATTCTCAATCGACATACATATATAATACAATCTATGAGGATGACCGGCTTTTCCCCCATTATATAATGTTGTGACTCTTGAAAACTGTTCTAACAAATTAACCTTTGGTATATATTGTATATATTTAATATTTGATGAAATGAAATGAGAAGGGGCCTTCTGTCGAGCATTCGCCAATTTACTGGACATTCTCGTCGTCTCCGTCTCCCTCGTCTCCTTCTTCTTCAGGTATATATACACATCACACATACTTCCTTCATTTTGAATTTATGGCGCCACCAAATAAATATAGTAAATCCCCAATATGTATATATATGTTTTGCAATAGAGAGTTTGGTAACTTACGATTTCATGAAATCGTAAGCATTTATAGATGTACACTAATGTACAGCGTAAATTCGGTTTTTCAATTTTGCCGCTTGAACTTCTTCCGCAAAATTTTCCTCGCGATTCTCGTCGTCAGTTTTGCATTTCTCAAATCGTGAGCTAAGCCATGCAAAACGATGATGTCGGAACCCAAAAATTCTTACGATTTCGGGAAATCGTAAGTTACCAAACTCTCTATCTATATATAATACTCACTCTCTCTCTCTCTCTCTCTGTTTCTCTCTTGTAATACTGACAGTTCCGGGGCAATGTCCACCATTAAAATTCTTCGAGTGTGTCGTGTGTTGAGACCGTTGCGGGCTGTCAAGCGCCTCCCCGGATTAAAAGTAAGCACATCACACCAAGCAAAATAAAACAACCGAACGTTATTCATTTTCTCTCTTTCACATTTTGATTTATTTTCTATTGTATTTATATGTACGACGATGGATACAAATACAAAGTACAAAGTACATGTCTAAATAAATGTCTTGTTTTGAAAATGTGGGGAATATATAGCGAGTGATTCAGTGCACGATCGTGTCGATAAAGAAGATTGGGAATATCGTGGTGGTGACCGCCCTCATTCAATTCATGTTTGCTGCCATGGGAGTTCAACTTTTCAAGGTTTCCCTCCCTCAATCTTCTCTTCTATAAAAACTGACCTCCATCTTTGTTTTTTTTTCGAGTGTTTTCGTGTTTTCCTTTTAAATATTTCTTGTCCTGTGGCTCCATTTGACATATAAATCATGTGTCCTTTAGTTTCCCTTAGTTTTGCTTAGTTTATAGTTGTGCTGCCATATACATCGTCTGTTAAGTTCACAAACGAACTGTTATTATTTTCCTTAATTTGGTTGACCTGCTCCAAAGGTCAAATGGCTGGAGATGGAGCTGTGGGTCCTGCGACATGATTGTCTGCCATGACCTTTTCTGTCACCCTGCATTTTTTCAGAATTTTACCCACAAAGACGGACGCAGTCGCATTTCCGCAAATTAAGGAAAATCTTTATAGTTCCTTTGTGAACTTAACAGACGATATATAGATATATTATAGTGATTGTGATTCATAGCCAGCTCTCTTTGAGATGAGAAATATAGTGTTGTAGTGAACAACTCAACTAAAACATCACATGTAAATTCCCTATTAGTTATGCATTAATTATCAACTACCAAAATGTGACTGTCCGCGTGTGTGAATAATTATATATATATGTTAATGCTCAAATACAAAATCAAATGTAACTTAAAACTTAATCGACGCCTTCTCTGCACTCTGTGCTGCGGAAAACTTTTGTTCTTTTTTGTATAGGGCAAAATGAGTTCTTGCAATGACATGGCCAAGAAGACGAGAGAAGAATGCCAGTAAGTCCCGAACCGAATCCTCCCCCATCAAATATATCCACACCTCCAAAAATCCACAATCCAATCTCGAAAATGCTTAAAGTTTTCTAAGAAAATAGAGAGTTTGGTAAACCAGTCGTAAAAAGGAAATGGTAAATATTTTGGTGGGAATTTTTAAATTCGTTGGTTATGTTAATTTGGAATTTTAAAAATTCCCACCAAAATATTTACGATTTTCTTCTTACGACGGGTTTACCAAAGTCTCTAATCATACAAAGTTGTGGTAAATTTAATGTTGAGTATATATATGTGTGGCTCCAATGAATTCAAATGTTTTTTTATTGGTTTATATATATAAACAATTAGGGGGCAATTTATAACGTACAAGGATGGAGACCTCTCTCGACCCATTTTGGAAGAACGGAGTTTCACCAACAATAATTTCAATTTCGATAGTGTGGGGGCGGGAATGCTCAATCTCTTTGTCGTCTCCACATTTGAAGGCTGGCCTCAGTAAGACTCTCATCTCATTTCATCTCACCCCCCCACATTCTCCCCCCCCCAAAAAAAACACTCCACACACATCTGCCATATAATTTCTCCCTCACATTTTTCCTTCCTGCTCCATCTTGTCGGTCAAGCAGTGTTGGTCTTCTCCTTTGGAATTTTGATATTTCCTGCCCACTTTGGGATTTGTTTTTTTAAAAGGAAAGTGGGTAAAATTGATTTGGCTATCGATTCCCGCCAAAAAGTCCCATTTTTGTTTGTATTCCCTACGAAAAAAAAAAACTCAGCTTTGACGAGAATAAAAAAAGTAAAATCCATTTAGCCCAAATAATTTGGTTACCCCCCTAAAAAAACCCACCCACATTCTGCCCAATTCGCCCAAATACAAAACCAGGGTGGTCAACACTGCTGCTGGTCAGGAAGTAGCATCTTTAACTTGGATGATTTGTATATATCGTCTGTTAAGTTCACAAAGGAACTATAATTATTTTCCTTAATTTCGTTGACCTGCGCCAAAGGTCAAATGGCTGGAGATGAAGCTGTGGGTCCTGCGACATGATTGTCTGCCATGACCTTTTCTGTCACCCTCAATTTCTTCACAATTTTACCCACAAAGACGGACGCAGTCGTCGCATTTCCGCACATTAAGGAAAATCGTTATTGTTCGTTTGTGAACTTAACAGACGATATATGATTTGTAATTTAATTGATTTACCGTATATATACTGTTATAGAACTCCAGGGGATGTACAACAGAGTGAGGTTCTTAAAATCTATGATTTTTAATGTAATTTAAATCAAAGAATGTCATTGAAAGCATGGGGTTGTATCCAAAAAATCCTCCTATACAACCCCTGGGGTTCTATTACAGGATATATATACGGTGCATATATATATTTTGAGTTTGAATTTCCCGCAAGTAATTTGAACGAGATTTTGTTCCGTGATTTCATTAGAGTTTGGTAAACCCGTCGTAAAAAAGGAAATCGTAAATGTTTTGGTGGGGATTTTAAATTCATTGGTTTTGGAATTTTAAAAATTCCCACCAAAATATTGACGATTTTCTTTTTACGACGGCTTTACCAAACTCTCTATTTGTCGCCCTTTGATTTGTTTGATTTTTGATTTTTTGGTATATAGACGTTTTGGGGTTTTTTATTTGTGATTGATGGGATTTCCGCGTGGATTTCCTCGAGTGAGAATCCGGACGTGGTGGATGTGATGACGTTGAGTGTGATTCACGTCGTCATGGGGATCCTTCTTCTCATCGGCATTCGCAACGTACAGATATCAGATATAGTCACACCATTTAAATTAATTATTTATAATTACATAATTACAATTCAATTAAATTCTGGATTTTAATTGTATAATTGTAAGTAATAATAAAGACGTGATTAAATGATGATGATGATAATTTGTGTGTATAGATGTTGAGGGGCTATGTGAAATCCTGGTTGGACGTGGAATTGGTGCTCCTCATCTGGAGTGTCCTCTACACGATCGCCTATATTTTCCAAATGACTTCCGGTGCGGGTTGGATTTTCCTCCGATTGTTCATGCATTTGGTCTTCCTCTACGCCTGGCTCGTCGTCTATTTCCATCATAAAGAACTCAAAGATCAAGTCATCGTCGTCTCCTCCAGCAGCAGCAGCAACTCCACCTCAAAACCCAAATCCATATTGAAAGCGTCCATCGTCACTGTCCGTCCAACTCCCGTCTAATTTTTCACCAATGCGCCCGTCGAAACGTCAAACGTGTCCAACGTCAAGTGTCACATTTTATATTTCTACAATAAATACTTTGACATTTTTTGCCGCCTCTTTTGAACTAGTAAAAAAATATATATGATGTGTAAAAAATCCTATTTATTTTCTGTACAATATATATAGATACAATATATATATATCCAAACGAATAAATGAGCACACACACATATACACACGATGTGGAAATGTGTGGACAAGCATTAACTATAGGTTGAACCCTCTCCCCGCCCATTTTTTGAAGTGAAAGTGGAACGATGACAGTTAATTAATTAATTAATTAATTATAATAAATGCAAAATGTGTGAATGAGACAATGTGCGCATTGTTTTACCTGCTTTATATACACCTGAGTTTGAGAGACAATCGAAAAAAAATTAATGCGCGCACGAGGAAATATATATTATTATTGACCTGACTTTCCTGTGTGTGTTTTTTTTAGTTTTTATTTTGAACTTCATATGTCAGTGTCGATCCATCATTATTATTATTATTATTATTATTATTATTATTATTATTATTATTATTATTGCACCGTATATACATACACGACATAACATTTATTTTTCGTACCATTAGACCGCATTGGTATTACAATTCCCCATCTAAAATACCTACTTTACTTAACGTTACCTTGTTTAATGCTTCACAACTTCCCACTGGTTTTTTTTTTCGCCATGGTTTTTTTTTTGCACAGTTGAAAAACTTTTCCGTTTCAGTTTCTGTTCTTGTTCTTGTTCCTCTTTCTGCGCTAGTTTTGTGGTGTGTAATTTATATTAAAGTCTGTCGAGTGTCGGGTGTTGTTGAGTCGTTGAGTGTTGAGAGGATCAAAAAAAAAAACGAAATGCAAGAGGAAGAAAAAGTGGAGGATGTTTCCAGTGTATTTGCACCATTGCATTTTACTATTTGACTTTGGCCATTTTGCAGTAGGCATTTTGCAGAGTATTTTCCTGTGCACACAATGCACATCAGCTCAAGGAATTCCTAGAGAAAAGAATGTACAGTTTATACATATACCTTTACCTTTACCTTTACCTTATATAACTAGAGTTTGTTGTTTTTGTGGTGGTGGTGGAGGAGTTCAGACAGCTGAACTAAATTTGATTAGGAATTTGAACTGTATATCATATATTTTTTTTGAATGGGGAAAAGAGAAAAAAAGAAAAGAAAAAGACTGAGACCGTTCCGTTATTTTTTCCATATTTCATAATATGGATAATAATACAAATATTAGTATTAGTACAGAAATATGGATTTAATTCCAACATCTAAACATCTAAACATCCACATCGACATTAGTCACTGTTCATTCTGACAGTGAACTGTTCATTTTCTTCTGCGAGCAGCCAAGGAATTGCTATTTGGTGCAATGGACGAGGGGAAAAAATAAAAAATAATTGCTGGGAGCCAAGTTGAAAATTGAGGATTGAGAATTGAGTATTGTGAGTTTGAGTTTTGAGTTTTGAGTTTGCGTTTTGAGTTTGAACTACTTGATTAAACCATAAAAGGCGAAAGAATTTCCACCATTAGACAAAGACGGAGACAGAGAGGGATTTGAATTCAACGTGAGTTGATTGTTGTTGAGAATATGAGAGAACGAGTCGTTCAATCATCAATTTTATACATTGTGTATGTTTGTATGTACAATGTACAATACACAAAAGGGATTGTTTTCCCTGCCAGCTGTTGACGGTTATCAAGTCACAATTCCACACAATTTCCACATTTTTACAATTACAATTCCAATTACAAATACAATTACAAGCGAACCCGATAATTCAAGGAAATAACATAAAACGTAAAAATGTTTAGGCTGTCTGTGAGTCTAGAGCTCATTTAACTGCGTTAACATTTTAAACGGCGTCAAACTCGAGCAATTCAGAATTTTGAATCATCACCAAAATAAATAAGTGAAATGATCTCCCACGAAATGAATGCCCACTAATGCGTACAGTTTATGCAATCGTTTATGCAATAGACACCTGACGCATCATTTTAAATATTAAAATACAATTAAACTAATGGAATGGGCTCCTCCTTTTAAATTCCAAGTCCAAGTCAAAATAACCCCACGTTTTTTCCTTTTCCTTTTTGCCTCATCGTCAGAAATTGAACACTGAATGTTTGACTGTTATGGAACTTTCAAACGTGAGCTCCCTTCAGATCTTATGAAAATTCCAAATTTCCATCTCACTCTATTTGAAAAATGAGGATCAGGATGAAAATGAAGATGATTTGTGGATGTGGCTTAAATGTATATAAAAAACCCTACAAAGTCTCCACTTCTCCGTTTTCTCTGGCTCTTTGGCTTTGGCTCGTTGGACGTTTTTTTCTAAATGTTTTTTTTTTCACGTCGTTATCGTTATCGTTAACGGGAAATGACCAGGGCGAGAGCCAACGTAAACGTAATGTAATGTAATGAAATGTGCAACATGTTTCGCCATAGGAAAATTCCAAAGTCTTTAGTGTAATGAATTTGTGATATCTATACAGAATAGAAGAAAGGGACGAGGGAAAAGTTGAAATGAGATGGGATGACCATTTGAGTGGAAGTGAATGTGGATGTGGATGTTGATTTCATTTATTCACGTTCATGACCACGTTCCTGCTTGTTGAGCATTCAGAATTGAGGAGTTTACACTTTGAATTTAAAATTTGAAATGTGAGCCAGAGAGGACGAGAAAAAAATTGGGGGGGGGGGGGAGAGACGTAGAAAATGAAGAAGGTAAAAAAAACTGGAGAGTATCATTGATCCTGATGATCCTGATGATGTTTGCACTTACCACCATGGAAACATCTAATGATGATTTAAGATGGAGACGAAGAAACTGTAACTGAACGAGAGAGAGAGAGAGAGAGAGAGAGGAAAAGAAACTCTTGGTTACAGTATGGCCGTGCATAATGATTTCCCCAACGGTTATGTGTACACTTGTACACGAGAATGAAGAGTCGAGAAGGCATTAACTATGAAAATGAAAATGAAAAAACTGTCAACTATTAAGTTGGTGGCAGCTTCAGCTTCAGCTCCAGCTCGAGGTTTTCCTGTTCAGTGTTTGTGTTTGTGTTTAGTCATAATACTCAAATACTCACACACTCAAGTGAATTTAAACTTTAGACTTTAGCGTGTACTCTTGATGACTGTTATGTTGACGATGATGATACTTTTGGTAATGTGAAAGTGAATGCATATTGTGGCTGCTGTTGCTGTTGCTGTTGCTACTGCTGGTTCATCTGGGTCCATGTCTGTCTGACGATGAGTTCTGGGTTCTGTGTTATTCTGTATATGCGGAGAGTAATTTGTAATTTCTACTCTGACATGAGTTACACGAGTTTTTCCACGAGTCATAATTTAAACTACATTACTCCATTCCATTAACATTAACATTGCCGATACTCGACACAAACTCCAACGGGCCCATTCACTCCGTAATTCGTAATTCGTAAAAGGCTAAGGATGTGCATGAGAATTCCATTCTGCTCATCCTGCTGCCTTCAATAAAATATCCATGAACAGAATTTCTTATTTTTTTTCTAAATTTTTTCACAGTCCAAGAGTCACTGGAAAATTCAATGGAAAGAAACTTTGAATTTTAATTGTGAATCTTTCGAAATATGTCAACATTCGTCAACTTCAATCGATGTGGCCGAAAAATACGAGAAAATGTTGGGAGCGGCGTCCAAATCCAAAAAATTACCTGAATTATTTTCCGGTTCAAATATGCGCAAAATAATTAATTGAAGATGAAAACGTCCTGTGACTTTATTTTGGCCTGAAAAATGACGAAAATTTAATTTTAGTTTCACTCAATTTAATTACAGAATCTTTTTTATCAATTCGCAATGTTTAATTTGGACGCCGTTTGAAAAATTAACTCAGACTCCGTTCGAAGCATGATACAGATGCCTTATGGGTTGTACATTTTTCCGCTTTTCTTCCAATTAATTTTAAGCCCGTTAATAATTAATTGAGATGAAAACGTACAATACGATTTCATTATTTTCCCTGTGAGTTTACGTTAAGAAAATCGTCAGTCTAAATGAAATTGAGTGGGTTTTGGTTTTATACTTGATTTTGAATAGAGAAATAAATAAGAATTTCAAGCTGTTTTACACATTGATGTTTTTTTCTGTTTGGTGCAGAGGAAATGAAAGGTTTTTTTCTCTCCATATATATAAGTATACATAGTGAATTTAGCATGGAAGCTCACGTTAGCGTTTTGGATGGTGTTGGGTTGGGAGTTTGTGAGGATTTGACTTGACAGGAAGATGCATGAAGAAGAAGAAGAAGAAGGAGTAGCAGCAACATTCCAGTTTTCACTGGTCTACCTTGATGTTGATGCCGTGATGATTATACAGTGTGATATCTAACGAGGTGAAGATTTATACGTGATGAAGCTGAGCTGTGAGTTGAGAGTTGAGAGTTGAGAGCAGACTTTTGGTTGGAGCTTAACTTTACATTGTACATACATTATATTGCACTGCATTGCATTGCATGCAAAGAGAAGGAAGGAAAGCATACATACATAAGTATACATAGCCGGATTTTTTTATTTCCCTTTCCTTACCTTCTGCCTGCCTCTCATGTCTCTCTACATATTCTAGGTATATATTTCCATACCTATACTCTACATATTATATTCCTATGACCGTACACTATTATGTATGTAGGTACATATTTGTAATGGAAACTTCTTACATATTCGTATTACGATTAGGATTAGGATGAGACTTGAACTCGACAGAGGCTTAGGTTGGACTAAATATCTGATATATATCTCTTAATTCTTATCTCTTTATCCTTTTCCTGCTCACAGTCTCCTTTCATTCCCATTTTTTTTTTGTTTTTTTTCGTTAGTTCTTCCATGACTCTCTTTGATATTCGATATGGATATGGATATGACTATGACGAGGAAAACATGTCTTTTATTCACACATGAAAAGCCAACAACTTATTGTCAGTCTGATTTTGAGCTCCACTCACAATCACAACACACAAGAAAAACAAAAACTCACCCCAATTCACAATTCACAAAAATGAAAAGAACGACCAATATTTCATCTGTATTTCATATCATTTGAATTCGCATTCAAAAATCAAACCCATTTCATATTGACAAATTAACAATCTAGTCAAATACAAATACAAATCAGAGTGGAAATTCCACAAAATTATAATCAGTCATCAGCCTTGGATCATTCCATTTTATTTTACTAATATGAAATCTTCATGATTCATTCATGATTTAAATGCAAGTTCAAAGTTTACGTGGGGCATATTTTAAGATCCCGACGACGACGACCAGGAAGTTGCGACAGTCAATTCATTCCAGAAAGTGAAATTATTTCATGGAGAATGATAAATTCGGAATTTTTGGAAAGAAATTCCTTTCGCACAAGTTTTGTATACTCAAACCCGGTCGGTGATATCGGTAGATATGAGAATTTAAAAATAAGTCACTGAGGAATCCAAAAACATTTCCCCCCAAACAAATTTGTCATATCAGAGAGAGAAATCAGTGGAATCTGTCATTGCAATTAATTTCCCTATAAATCCACCCGGGTTTTTTTCCTTGTTCCATTTTTTTTTTTGGCATGTGGAATATTTTATTTATGGATTTATGCTCACGAAGGAGTCAGTGATTTTTTATGGGTTTTTTTTTGTACCTTGAACTTCGGCTCGGCATCAGCAGCGGCTGCTCTGACTCTGATTCTGACTTCTGACTGGATTGGATACTATGAAAATTCGGGTCTGTCGGCTTGTTTGTTTTTAGTTTTAGTTTTTGTTTTATGTATGGTTAGAGTTCAAGTCAAATCGATGAGTCTTTTAATTCACTTGGATTTATTTATATCGTCCGGATTTATTTGTGTTTGTGCACGCTTTCGCTCCAAAAACACTGAAACACGGAAACTTTATGTTTTTATGTATATCGTGGAGTAGTTGCACATGTGGGAAATGAGTAAATGAGTCTATAGTAAAGAGACTTGAGAGACATTTTTGGGGGTAAAAAGTGAATAAAAAGTTGGAAGGGGAATGTGAATATTTTTTTGGGGGAAATGAAGAATTTGTTGTCAAAGTTTTTGGTTTCCTCGTGGTTTTTACGGCCGTCATAAAAGGGGGAAAGAGAAAGAAGAGTCGTCGGCTCTGTTTCTACATGTCCACAAAATACAAACACAAAACGGTTGAGTATCTCAACTTTTACCAAAGTTGACTCCTGATTTTTTTTTTTTCAACACACACCACAAAAAATAAGTACTCCAGTCAAATCAACTTGGAGTATCTTTGTGAAAGAGAAACATTTCCAGCTCATTTCAATACCCGCATTTTACGACATGGAGCAGAGTAAAATATAGGCTGAGCGGAATCTCATGGAGGAAAATTCCAGTTTGTGCGCTGAAACAATTGGACAAAACGCAGAGACTTGTCCATTCTCCAATTAGATT
>JAIUND010001876.1:0-28960 GCA_034699125.1 Gisinianus flammeolus | reverse complement strand
CCAGAACAGGTCAAACCCGGTCAAACGAAATTAAGGAAAATAATTATAGTACGTTTTTGAACTTAACAGACGATATACAGTCTACGGATATACGACGTGTAGTCAATAATTCAAATACATTAAAATGAGATGGGCTTCATAGGCACGTGCGGATTTTGTACTATATTTATTTCATATTTACATTTACATGGAGTTTACTGATGAAGAAAATCTCCATCACATACACATGAAAAAGTATACCTAATGGATTATCAACATTACATAAGTTGACAATCGAAATTCGGAATTCGTACAATTTGTATCTATATGAAATATCGTACAAAATCAGTGAATGAGTAAATAGTTGACTACATATTGAATTGACATGGAGCACGTTTGAGAGAGACGGCACATGGAAGAAGAGAAAAAAACGTCACAAATTATTCAAAAAACTATATAGATACATTCAATACATTCATGTTGAACGTAATCAGTATAGTAGTGAAGAATCTAGATGATTGAATGGTATAGGATGCCAATTTCCCTACCTTATTCATTTTTTTTACATTATATGCATAGGTATATATGTTTATATACTGAGCGTATTTTATAGGTTTTGGTTATGCAAACAGGAGCCAGATCAGTATAATCATTAATAAGCATGGAAATGTAAATGTAAATACATAGTAAATATCTATATAGTCTCGAAATCTTGACGATTGACCACACCCGAACTGCTCTTCCTATTCAAAAATTACATACGTATAAACTTTGTCCTGTGTGTGTTCAAACTATTTCCTCACAGTCACACTCATTTTTTTCCGAATGTATTCGATATATAGGTTTATGCGCTTTACAAATAGTTTAGTGCCTGGTTTACTAATGAATTCATTTTTACACATGTATACATATATCATTTTACTTTACTGATTTTTTTTCCTTTCTATTGGTTTTTTACCCGACATGCAAAAAACGTATCTAATGATTACCTATAGGTATACGAACGAGTACTGTATACCATTAATGCATTATCCTCTTTAGACACAAGTACGTACATAGTTTCAAATTTATATAAATGTTGAGTGTATTTATATTTATATGTGTGCAAAACAAATGCTCAACTAAATGCCCACATAAAAACTTGTATTGACTCTGAGAATCTCCTGTTGAGAAGCCACATTTAATAATATTTTCAACTGATCCAGATCCACAAAATATGTCAGAAAAAAAAACTAGTCTTTTGTTTATTGTACACAATTGTGAATCCCAATCCTAAACAATTATCACATCATTTCACGCATCATCCCTTACTGTAAGGTCCTACAAATTGTTTTGCTTTACGATGTTCTCTTGTGGTAAAAAAACTGAAAATGACTGAAATTATTTTCCATCTTTTGTCTCGTCTTGCACTCATTGGTCTAAAGAATAATAAAATGCATAAATAATTACTCTATTATTATTTACAGAGTTAATTGATTCCGGAACCTTATTCCAAGACAATTTAAAAGTCGATAAATCATATAGTATATGTGTGGTTGTGGTTGGTTTCATATTTGTCATTTCCTTGGGCGTCATAAGTCAAAAGTAATTATTGCATTCATATCTGTATATGCATAACAAAACGACTCTACTGTAATTTGTAAAATGTGTATAGGGATTTGGTCATCTGCATATTATGAGAACAAAATAGTACAGCCGACAACAACGATAATCTAGATGATCGTGTTAAGTTAACACTGTTAACTATAGAACTATTGAAAATATCTATTAACGAAGAAAGACATTTTACATTTTACATTTTACACAAATCAGAAACTATCTGTATATAGGCAAAGTATAGTTGAGACAACTTGCTTCTGTTTAGTGGAGACTCTCCACAGTATAATTTATGAGACTCTCTCTGGAGAGTCTCATAAATTATACTTATTATCTATCATGTTGAGTATATGTTGTATGACTAATTTACAATTAGCGTAATGAGAATACCTGCTTATTGCGTTTGTGACTCAAACAAGTCAAATACACGCGTTAGTTTGAATCCGCTTTTGCTTTGTTATGTTTTTTCTTTTTGTTCCCCGTGTATATATAATTAGTTTACAATATGACTTTACCATTTAGTTAAACCAGCTACATATAATTGAAAAAACTATACAGATTAATAATAAAATAATCATTGCGCGGTGACTCAAAGATTCCTCTCGTTAAAGATGCGGTAATAAATACATAAGATACATGCAAATGAAGTGCAGCTGGCATAATCAAGAATCAAGGATACAATTCAGGTGTTTATAGTTCATATTATAATCTTGAACTTGATATTGATGTGCATCGACAATTGACATTCAACTCTCTTTAGCTATACATATTCCTTCCAATATATTTAACAATATAATAATGAAATGGATATTTCCGCAGTTATTAAATTATTGTGTTGTCCAACTCAATCAATTATCATATCGATTATCGACAGGTGCGTTCCCATATATATAGTAGACAAAATTCTTCTATTTCCTACATATATATACGATATGACAATGTGTGCAATCATTTGCTATGGATCAGACATTATTATAATATATCTTGTATATATACTACAACATCAGTACAATAAGTTTCCTGTCTTGCTTGTATTCATAATTGTTGCTATTTTTCTTCCTATTTTAGTACCTACATAAAGACAGCTGGAAATAAGAAAACTGAAAAACTTTACATGTATATTTAGTATACCTATTACGCCGTGAATTTTGAGGTTCTTTAAAAAAAATCTTATTACATATTTGATTTTGAATTTGAACGACTACTATAGACTGATAATAAGAAAACAGTAGTATATAGCCGTCAACTATAAATACCGTTTTGGGTGGAGTATTTTCATAATGATTGTGTTAATACAGATTATAATGAAAAAGAATTGTGTGGTTTTGTATACTTTATTCCCAAGTTCGTGCTATCGGATCGCTTTCGCTTTTTCAGTTGTTAATTTAACAATGAGAATGAAAAATGAAAAATCCTTGCTTCATCATTATCAAACATCAGTATAAACTCGAGTGTGTCTCAATCTCAATAAGGCATTTTGATATTATGAGCTGTACCCTGAATTTCATATTTACCTAGTAAAAGAGCGAGAGTTGCTACTTTAATTTTATTAGATAAATAAAGTCTGACTAATACATAGCATATGTAGTGCCATGTAGTGTACCTTTGAATTACATAAATATATATATTGTTCGCAAATCTATAAATCGATAAAGATTCAAGACAAAAGTTCATAATAAATAATGAATGAATCCTTGGACTTGTGCATTTATAAATAAACTTCCAGGAATTTAGTGAATGAATAATTTGATTGATGAACTTGTTGACTTAATTAATGATGCTCGTAATTAAACTCAACATCGTGCCACTGTCACTACCACATGCAGCCTGTGTGAAGTATAAAATGCTAAATGTCTGTTCTCGTTTCAGGAATCCTGAATCAGGATGGGAGGATGTAATAGAACTATATAAGTACTTATTTCGACTATATAAGTACATTGAGATCTTTTGTTTCATTTCATTCAATATATATCTTCAGGTGGAAAGAAAAGCATTTAAAAAAACAATTTACGAGTTGAATAATCCGAATCAAGACATTATCCAGTCGTCTCATTGATTACGCACAAACTTTTGCATCCCCCACATGTGTAAAGAAACAAAATTCCTACATAACATATGTAGAAGTGGATAGAAAAAGGGGTCACATACCACTATCTAGTTTAAAAGATATTTGAGTTTTCCTTTTGGTCGCTTTGGCGCCACGGCGTTTCTTGATGATTTTTAAATTCAAAAAATCACAAGACAAAAATCGTCATATATTTTGTTTGAATTTAACTAAAGTTTTTAAATTAATTAAAAATATTTACAATTTTTTTAAAAATTTCTAACTGTTTCTTTAAAATAGCCCATGTTTTTGTGCATATTAATATGCAAAAAAGTGAAAAATGGTATGTGACCCCTTATTCTATCCAGTTCCCCATATGTATATGGTGAATAGTGAATAGCATACTTCATCACTATATGTAATTTTATAAATATGTACAATGACTAATAGGATTATGATCCATATTCTGATAGACTGTATACTGTATGGAATAAACATAATAAAGAGAATAAAAAATAAATCTAGTATAGGCAATAAGAAATGAATCATTATGTAGTTGCAAGTTTATCATGACAATAGAGAACACACGGCTAATGAGATAATGAGGCCGGTTGGGAAGAAAAGGACGACTCTGTATAGAAATTCTTGCAGTACATATATCAATGGTAATAGCGATACATCCTATACGTTCTACAGAGATCAATTTCGCTTTTTTTTTGTTAATTAACAGGAAGCCCTCAAGACTTGATATAAAAACATAAACCCATCAATCAACTTACTAACTACGTGTGGTTATTAATTTAACTTTTTTTTTTGCATCATCATTTTTTTCTGCACTCATAACTGAAAGAAACAATTTAAACATCATTTTGAACTATCGAGACAAAAACTAGATAGTAAATAAAATATTATTATTATAGATTTTATTGGATTGCCGTTTTTTGTCAAAAATACAGATAAAATGTCAACCGAAGCATTCCCAAAATCCTTTTGTATTCTGCTCCCAGCAAATACCGAAATGAAGACTGCAACTTAATTATAGTCTACAAGAAAGAAAACATTTGTTAGCAAAGGGATAAATTGATGAATCGTAAATGACATTGGTAAGCAATCGTGGGCAGATATTAACTTGCATTCACAATAAGATCTATAGTATCGCCAGTTGTATTAAATTCAAACATGAAGAATTCACAACGTCTGTGATCATACTAAAATACAGATTACAAAATCAGATATTATCTCCACGTGTGAATGTATTTTTAGAATTGCAATCCATATTAATATCATCACTAGTTCACCTGTACAGAATCGATAAAACGAGCCTCATGATAGGATAATTGGCCAACTCCCTTCATGCATTTCGTGAATCTAATACTCACTTTATACAATCCATATACATAATATGGTTTTGGAATTTGGTCAAAACTGACCTATTCTAATTTTTAATTGTACGTGATCCGGATTTATGATTCAAAATCAAAATCGAAATCGAAAACCAGAAACCATATGTCAAAATAGTTCTACTATGTCAAGGTGAAGGATTCAGGAAGGGAAACTGTAATATAGACTATTACTAATAGTGATAAACAAAAATTCGTATGATATACATACATTATATACTGGTATATGACAGTATATGTGTATCATAAATACGTGCTACAGACGGGATGAAATGAATTGAAATCAACAAGAAATAAGTTTATAATAGCTCGAAGAGTCGTACAACAGGTATACTGAAGACTCAAAATTGAAATGATTGTGACAAACAATGAATGAATTATGCATGGCGATTACGATGATTACAACTACTGATATGATGCGACTGTGATGGCTGAATGCACAAAGTATGTATTTTGACTTCACTATTATTGATTTCATGCTCACATTGCTCGTCACTGTCAGAGTGATCAAATTAAATAGTAGATTGTTTCAAACTGTCAACAAACAGAAACGCACACTGCAAAAAAAAACTAAGCACACACAAGAACATAAATAATAATATTTACATAATATGTATTACTTTTTTTAGCAATATAATAAAATTTTATTTTATCATGCCTAATGTGCCTCTACATACTGAGAAAATCTTTCCAAAGCTCAAAAAATGCATTGACAACTCGGAGAGCAAACACAAAACATTGAATTTGCTCATCCCAAATGGAAAATTTCAATAAACTCCCGATCCTCCGGGTATATAGTAATCAAAATCATGAAATAATAGAAAACCAACTATACTTTCCTTTTTATGCTATAAATCACATAAACATGTACATTCACGCCTCTAGATAAAATAGAATTTTAATTTTTAATGTGGATTAACACATGGAAAGAGGGAGAGAGAGAGAGAGTAAATTGAACCATTACACATGGTTCGCTTGTTGTATTTAATTTTCGTCACACCCCTAATTAATTTCATATTGACATTGCTTCTGTTTCTGAGGCACAAGTTAAAATATCTGTAATCGTTTTAAAAGAGCACATGGCTCCATTCAACATAAAAAAAAAATCGCACAGAGATTCATTCCATGATGAAAAAAGACTCCCTGTCTAGTAGAAGTAAAATATAATCTTCTTATTCCGCATACCAAAGCTATCAATATATTTTGCCCTGCCTTGTTCTTGGAGTGAGAGCCACCAAAGTCCTCACGATTTTTAATGGATTCCTTGAAGAACAAAGGGTAAAGTCGGTGTTTGTCTGCCTGTCTGTCTCTCTCTCTCTCGTAAATTGAAATCATACACATACAGAATTACTCTGAATTACATAGATACTAGGTAGACGAACAAAGAAGGATGTTTTACTACATGGATTGTATACGTGTAAAAAACATAAGGATGAAAGATACTATATGAGCTATAAGGATGTTCAGCTAACTGTTTTTTCCTGGAAGCAATAATATGATGGTTTATGATAATTATGTTTGCAATGAACAGTACAAAATAATACATGAATGAAATTGAAACTGCGTATGAATATATACTCCCTAGCATATTACAGTGATATAACCTATATATACATACATGTAACCAACTAATAATATGAACGTTTTACTTTCTTGATGTACAACATACATCAAGTTCAGAGGGTCCAAAAAGCTAAACTTTATCGAGTTGGCTCACACACAGACAATAGATAAAGCTCACAAAAAAAAACTATAGCAAAATGTTTAGTATATAGGAAAAGTAATGAGGAATGAAGCCTTCGAGTTCATATGTATGTATTACTATTACAATTGAGAGAAAAAACACACGAGAAAAGTTAAAGAAGAAGCAGAAGAGAAAAAAAATGGACAAATGTCTTTTTTGTAGTTCGGGACAAGATAATACTCCAATTAATTCCGGCCTATCAAAATTCAAAAAACGTTTGACATGTGAAGGTCAAAGGATCAAAGGAGGAGAGCCAATCTTACATGTCAACTCCAGTACTCGAATAGAATTTATTCAACGGCTCTTTTTTCTTGCACTACTTGCCTATACTTACCTACTATTACCTACTTGCTACTTGCTCTCCTGAACAAACTCATGAGACAAAAAAATGTTTAGTTGCGATCGTTCTGTATCAAATTCATGTATTTATTTTGTCTCGTTTGACAGCTAAAAAGTTTTGTTTTTTTATACAAGTACAAACTAGGTTTATAGACATATATTGAACGTACAAATATATTTTTAAATATATCTTTTGTGTATGAATATATAATATAATAATATATAATAATTATAATATATATATATGTGTATATATTGGATATCCTTAAATCTTACAAAAGAATGAGGGTGAAAAGAAAAAGAAAAATCACTTTTCCCCTACACATAATTTGATTTCGGAAAGGAAAAAAAGTCCAAGAGGAAAACACGAAAAAGGTTCATACCAAAGTCCAAAGTTATTTCTTGAAGAATAAAATATAGAATCGCGACGGAAAGCATCTTTAGTATCTACCTCTTCCACCTCCACCTCCACCGCGTGAAAATCCACCACCTCCACGACTTCCTCCACCGCCTGTATAGCAAAAGAATAGAAACAAAATATGGTTTATGAAATGCACGACAAAAAAAACTACGATTTCCAATATTTAGAAAAGGTGATTAATAAAAAAGTTACCTCGTCCTCCGCTTCCTCCCCTCGAAAATCCACCTCCCCCACGGCCACCACCACCTAGAAAGAATTAAAATGTATATTTAAATAATAGCCCTCAATAAAATAATAGTATGACAAGAATTGTATGTTTTCAAAGTTAAATTACCTCTTCCTCCACTAAATCCACCTCCCCGGCCTCCACCGCCTAAAGAAATAGAAAAAATTTGAAATGGTTAAAAACCTATACTTTTTGAAGAGTTAAAGTTAAATATTGAACGTAAAATTGTGAAAATCTTACCTCGTCCACCACCTCGGCCTCCACCTAAAGATAAAGAAATGAATGGTTTTTAAGAAAATAGTCTCAAAATAAATAGTAAAGAATAAAGACAAATAAGCTTCGATTATATTCGAAATGCACAATAATGTTACCTCTAGCACCACCTCTTCCGCCTCGTCCTCCTCTCCCACCTCCACGTTTTTCGTTTCCAGGAAGAAACCTTGCAAGAGGTAATAATTTTGCTGGATCTATGTATACCAGTTCTTGGGGTTTGAAAGAATTTGCCTTGACATCATCACTCAGCTTAACAGATACATAGTACTCTTTCAGAGTTCCAAAGATTTCATCAATTTTCCCGATTTGTTCTTTATTCTCCTTAAAAATTGGAGCATTGAAATATGGAACGTCATCTAAACCGACTTTGACAACCAAATCATTTTGACACGCGTGAGTGAATTGACCCAATAGAATAACTCTTTCCGGTGGTCCTTCATCAAATCTTCGTCCACCAAATCCACCAAATCCACCACCTCCTCGACCTCTACCCCCACCTGAATAAGTATGCAATAAACATAAGTACACAATAGCATCATCAACTTTCCTTATGTATATACTATAAAAATAAAATATATGCATTAAATTTTACAATTAAATATTAAATACAATTAATTTACCTCGTGCTCCACCTCTATCCCCACCTCGAAAACCGCCTCTATCACCAAAGCCTATAAAAATTACCAAAAGTATGTAAGTATATTAAATTAACTTTTCGTCTAGATTTCAGCTTGTAAGGAATCTCTTAAAATGTTCAGATGGAAGCGCTCAGTCCAATAATGAAATACAAAGTGAAAATGCATATGCTAAATGAAAATAATCAATGGAATAAAAATTACCTGGTCTTCCCATTGTTGTAACAAACTAACTTGAGATTGAGACAATTTAATAATTAAATACAAGAGTAAAATTTTGTATTTGTAACAATTTGTAAACACGTTCTTCGGCATGCAAAAAGTCATAAACTGTGCATGAGATATTATCAAGGATTTCTACACGCCAGTCTATTTAGTTCTATAAGCAAAAGTGTGAAATATAAATATACATATCTAATAATAAGTAAGTACATAGATTATATACTCTCTCCTTCCTCCACCCAATTTAAGCCCCGTAATATAACGTTACGAGAATGGGCATAGGAGGGGAAGGAGCGAGCGATGATGGATTTTGAGAGTTTTCAATTTCAGTCTTATACTTCATACTTCACAAGACGCTTTGAGGCTCAGATTTTAAATTAAATAAAATCTTAATTATTTAAACTATAGTTTTCAATCTGTCAAGTAATTCCTCATCATATAATCTATCAACCTATCAACATATAATCTATCAACCTATCAACCTATCAACATATAATCTATCATTCATTGAACAGTACAAAAGCTTCGAACATTTACTCGTTTACGTATTTGAGAAATATTTGAGAGATTATATAAGGTATGTGAATCATTGTTATTAATAAGTTTATTTCTTTTGAAAAGATTAATTTGTCTTATGAACTAAACTCGGTTTTTTGTTTTCTTCTATATAGTTTTATTCGTTACACTATGTCTGAAGGTCCTAGGCAAATGACAACAGAACAGTTAATTGAATGTGTTTCGTATTTATAAAATGTGAATCGAAGTTTAGAAAACGAGAATCGAGCTTTGGTATGTGTGCACAATATATTTTACATATAGCTTTAATACAAAAGCACTAACAATTAAACTACACACACAACAGAATACACAATTTTAGTTTTTTCTTTGATTTGATTAATAACAAGTTTTTATTTTCTCTCGACTACAAGATTTTAACAAACTATATACTAAACTCAAATGTATTTATTGAATTTTGCTTAATAATAAGCTTTGTTTAAAGAAAAGACTATTAATTTTAAATTGATCTTGCAGAAAAGGTTCGCAGAATTGGCCAAAAAATATGGGCTCTGGGAAGAAGATGGTATATTTTGTCTTTTTTCTTTTTCACATATTTATGTGCTGCCAATTTTCATGCAGTAATTCTAGTAAATATGTTTAATATTTTTTAGAACAAGTGTTTTGTATTTAGTAAATTGTTTTTGCTTGATAAATTTAATTCTTGTACTTACTAAAGTAATAATTTATTGAATGCTGCTACACTGCTGTTGTAGTAACAATATTTGTACTCTTACCGATTTCAGAGAACAAGGAGCGTTTCACAGCAAGACGTGGTTAACAACTGCATTGTTGGGGCTAATACACGGGTTGGAGAATAAAGATGTCTACGATGTCCTTGTTGAACTGAAGAAATTATCAGTGGATTTGTTGGAACTTGTAGAATTGTACGGTCGATTTTTTCCAAATGATAATTAAATAGCTTATTTTTGCATATTTATACTGTGTACAAAATAAACCTAACACTATTTGAAGTGATGATGATAAATCAAATGAATGAGGAAAGTCCAACTTAAAGATTGGCTAAAAAATATTTCAAAAATTATGAATGTTTTGAAATTCTGAAAAAAACTAAAAACATTAAAATTCATCATAATTCCCTTTACTCTAATCACCGTAATCATGTAAACTGTACTGTTTGTTGTTAAAAAGTTTAGCCTGAAATATTCAAATATTTCATTTAATGCTCTCCAAAAAAATTACTATTTTTTACACACATTTGACATTTGATAATCAAATACATGTCGAAGAGTGTTCCTTTTTTGCAATGTGGCAGTTGTTTTGCTTTTCAACTTTTATTTTTATTCAATTTTACAAAGTACAATCATCATATTTCCTATTCAGGAAGAAGAAAGGTTTAAAAAAAGAACACACAAGTTATAAACTACCATTATATTTATTATAATACATACATATTTTACATATATATATATAGATGATGTAAAAAACGTAAAAGATATGCAGAAGACTTTAATAAAAGAACTATATAAAAAGGTGTAACAATAATACAGGACAATCAAAAGCCATTTACAGATAAATAAATTTTGAGAATTGGAATCAGAAGTACAAATATAGGTAAATATAGGGAATTGTGAAAAATGCATTGGCAAAGTTTTATTTTACATATTTAATAAAGAATTTAAACCCGACATCCCAACAGTCGCATGCATTTATTATTATTTTTACGTACTATACTTTTTTTTCTTAAAGAAAAATTCCACATATTTTGTCAAAGTTGTATTATATTATTTGCTTATAATATTTAAATATACTTGCTATAAAATGTGTGTATATAGTAACTATATTATAGTTATATTAAATGGACATGAGAATCATAATGATTAAAATTTAATATGGTACATATGTTTGTTCTTTTTCTCCATGAATACATATGATCTTGTTTTCTTGTACTATGGAGCAGTGAATTCACATGTACAACAATGAGGAAACCAAAAAACATCGGCCATGAGTCGATCACCAGTCCCAGCGAGTGCAACGAGTCGTTTTTGAACATATTTTTGTCGACATAATGCCCGATATCCAGGAGGTAAACTACAGATACTATTACAAGCTGAATCTGGACCCACACAAGTCTCAGTTTTGACTTGTTGAACATATCTTTTGTCTTCATTCATGTTGACTACATACATCCAATTCCCTTCACTATTCATTGCTGCTTTCGGGGTGAGATATTGAGTTCGGATACTACACAGCTATTTAAATCGAAATCATAAAACAAGAATCCCGAAAACATATTAAAAATCCACCTTTTTCTCTCAAACTTTATTCGGTAGAATCAAATAATAATAATGTAATAGAGTAAATGAATAGTTTACCTGATCACCAGCAGCCGCTTGTCTTCTCACACGAAGTCGATGTTGAGCCAAATGAGGGAAAGCTTGACGATTATTATTATTATTATTATTATTGTTCGTATCCCGATGATTCCACCAATAGGATTGGACAATCGGTGGAATTACAGCGGCTGCATACTGTAAATTAAATGATTGTTGAGTCGTTTGTGCTGGTTGAGGTGCAGATTGAGATTGTTGCTGTTGTTGATACTGATTTTGATTTTGGTTCTGATTTGAATACTGATTATTATTATTATTATTAAATAATGGCTGCTGATTATGATTGTGATTTGAATTGAAATTATCATGATTTGAGTTTGGATTTTGTTGAGGGTATTGAGGCAGAGATTGTGGTTGATAGCTATTTGGAGAAATAGCAGGTTCTAAATACTGAGTAGTGAAATTATTATCATTATTATTATTATTGTTATTGTTCTGAATTGGATGATAGGAAGTTGGACTGTAGTCATATCCTCCTCCACTGCTGTAACCCCCATAATTATTATATGTTTGACTGAGGAGGAAAAAATCTTGATCCGTCTCACTTTTAATAAATTGCTCATACGTTCTTCCCCATTTGTACAGAAGGTAACGAATTACTTCCCTGCAAACAAAAATGAATTACATATTCCATAAATACACGATGATTTATTTTCTTTAAATTGAAATTGAAAAATACAAAATATGAAAATGCGCAAATATCTGTACAAATACAAATAACTTTTCCATTTTCCATTTTTTTTTTTTTGCACTTTCGCTTTTACATTTAACATTGACATTTCTGACACTGGTACGTAAAAAAACACACACACACATATTGTACACATTATTTTATGAGCGTATTGGTAAAAAGTGAAAAGTGAAAAGAATATTGACAACTTACGTGGGGTACGTGTCAATATTGACACAGAATGTGGAACCATATTTAGCACAGGGTGGTGTTTTCCCTGGTGGGGCTGGCAGGAATGGAAATTTATTTGGGCAACAATCAGTACTTGGGGCATATCCACCGGAGTACCCACCCAAGATGATCCCAGGAGAAAGTAGTAAAATGACCCACAATGCAAATGCAATCTATATATCAAACAAAATCCATTTCATTAATTCATGAAATGCACATTTGTCGGAAGTATCGGGATTCCCAATTCCCATGTATATAAACGCGACAAAAGTGTGAGAACAGGAGGTTATTGGATTTTCTGTGGTGAACGATTCTGTCGGCTGTCATGAGTACCTATTCAAGAATCTTGAAATGAGAATGCGAGTGAATAATGTGAATTTGGAAGTAGAACCAAAGGATTTAGCCTTTAAAAGTTTATATATATATACATACAAGAGAAAAAATGGTAATTAAGCATGCTATATTTGCTCCTATATATGCTTCTGAAACAACAACAACAACAATCTGGGGATTTCCATTTGATTTTACTACACACAGGAGTATATGTATATAAATGTGTTTGAAGTTTGGCTATATATTTTATATTTTATCCATTCCACTGATAATCCTTTTTTTTGGCAACTATAAAATATATACATGGCCGACTTTTTTCCGATAGTTTTTTTTACAACATGCATTTGTTTTCCCTCAACTCTTTGAATGTTTCCACATGTAATTCAAAAGCCAGAGTTTGATTGTGTAAGAACATTGAAAATTGAAAACTCAAAAGTAATGACTATCTAGAAATAAATGTGCAGAGAGGATGCTCCATTTCATGGTTCCCTTCCCATCATTTGCCAAGGTATTTTTTTTTCACTCGTGTATATATCGTACATACCTATAAATATACGTACAGTCAAGCCAAGGATCTTTATGTATACATGTACAACTAACCAACTATTTATCATACAATAAAACGTTTTTTTAGCATCTTTTTCTGGGGAATTTCGGAAAATGTCACCGGAAGTTAAAAAATGAGCATAGATATACACGTGGAGATTGTGGAGATCAAAAGGCAATTATATAGTCTCAACAGTCAACCAAATCATCACTATCATTATCCGTTTGCCCTTTATGTAAGTACATGGATACACATATAAATGAAATGAGAGTCGAGATGATCATCTCAAAATAACGATACAGAAAAGAAAATGAGTCCATTTAGTCGGCAATGATTTTAAGTGAATTTGTATAAGTCGACGCGGTTTTTTTCCCTCGTCTATGTAAGTAGAATCTCTCCCTTGAATTCGTATATACACAAAAACATTCATGTATATACTTGTGTGTATATTTCACAAGAAAATGAAAATTAATAGTTTAAATCCTTACAAGAGCAAGATATTTAATATGCATTCATGTAGAAACTATAGGTACCCAAAAACGTCCACACGTGCCCAAAAAATGACACATTTTTTCCTCAGTATTTATCAGTAAATGTGTCGTCGTTTTCTTTCTTGGAAAAACTGACTAGAATTATATATTTTTTGTCTAAAAGGCTTCGCATATACATGGATTTTTCTTGAATTTAACATATATACCTAACAAAACAATAACAGTAACGTAAGTTGGAATTGGTCTTTCTCATATATAATTAGCTGTCAGTTTGTTTTACGAATCGTGAAATCATCTACCTATAATAATATCTGCTGTATATCAAGTGCCAAAATACCAAATACCAAAATATTGTGAGAAACTCAATTGCTCAATTCTACCAAAAAAAGACGCCAAAGATGAGTATCTACTCAATTTGAAGTATCTACCTGTAAAAATAAATGACATGTATATTTGTCATATTTGTGGCGTACACAATTTCATCAACATTTCCTGATGAATCTCGGGTCACTCGAATCTACAACTCTATACATAAATCTATATATGCTATACGGATTCATACATAATAATAATAATAGCAAGAAATAAAGAAAAAAACGCTAATTTTCTCATGTGTACACACTCATAAATAATAAAAATATTGTTGTAAAGTAAGAAGAAGAAGAAGGAGGAGAAAAAAATGGAAAATGACATGGAAATTTCACACAAGTCGTTCAACAAATAAGTAGCCTTCGAATAAGTTGGAACGACGAGATTGTAAATTTACGTTACAGCCAACAGTAACGTTCTGTACTATACAACTACACGTATATGTATATGTACATGCACTCCACTCACTCTCACTCTCGTCCTTCTCAACTTGACAATTGAGTAAGTTTTCTGGGGTAATAAATAAGGATTAAATTGTAGATTACACATAAATATATATGCGCACTGTTACAGTATAGTTAAGTAAATGACTTGTTCTCAATGTTGACATGATTTAGAATTGAGTAGACACTCTCGAATCTTCATGTCTATTTGAGGGTTAATCCTATACGTAATGTGACTTAATTAATTAATAATATATGGGCCCTGTGGCTATGAAGTTAGTATTTAAGTATTATTATGATTATTGCATTTGAGCGAGAAGGTATATGAATATGAATATATGACAAACTCACATTTACAGATTTAACTTGAAACGAGAGTCAACATTATTATATATAGGTATGTATATACCGAGAACTGAGAAGGGAAATGATGCTGCAAATAATTGGGATATGATGAAAATGACTCATAATGAGATTTATTTAAGGTTCCTTCTCCTTGTACATGCTTAAGGAAAAAAATACTTTTTTGAAGGATCTTAAAAAGAAACGATGATAAAGTACTCGGATGATTTAGTATTTATTGTAGTAGGTTTAGGTTAATTCAAAAAGAAAAATTATTTAAACTTCTGCTACATAGAAAAGTCTTCATATGTTATGTTGACGAATTAATTGGGTGATAATGTTTGTGTAAAGTGGTTATTTTTGTGTAAAGAAATCAAGACAAATAGAAAAAATGTATCAAACACGTAATATAAATTTTATCGTATTCTGTGTGTGTGTAATTGAAGTGAAATGAGAGCCATATAGACTTTCATAAGATTTTAATCACGGTGAGAATCTCTTGACGTAAAGACGCCGTCTAAATCTACAACTGTAAACTCCAATGGGGAAATGTGATGAGATTTTACAAATGTTATCATGTCAGGGTTGAACATGCATGGCACTAAACCATTAACACATTTACCTTGAAATTTTTAGTAAAAACGTTTTACATCTATTAATAAGAAAATCCTCATATTCAATTACGATCTACATTTCTACGTGCATTCCTTGTCCATTATAAAAATTAAAACCTATGTACATACTTAAAATAAATATATATATATATCGAGCTTTTGGAGAAGTTGATTGAGTTTTTCGGAATCCCATAAAATGCAACCATAATTTTAAACTCGCACACAAATTCTCTGCATTCTATATATATTGTGATCTACATTCTTTTGTTGGGAGAGTTGAACATGGAAATAAATAAATATTTCACAGACAAGTGATAAACGACTGTTTTTTTTTACATATGATTTAATTATTATAATGAACTCACCATATTCACTATTTTTTTTTTTTTGAAATGGACAGCTCAGAGTCAGACTTTGAATTTGTTGTTGTTCGAACGTTGATTGTCCAACCGTTGGACGATGAGATGGGGATAAATGAAGACGTCTGCAAACGTTAAAAAAACGAGGCTAAGTCCACAATCCACAAAATACAATACAATACAATATAATGCGATGGTAATTATTTTCTTTTCCAATTCCAAAAAGTCTCACTCACTTATACACATGCAGATGCAGCCAGACAAAACACACTCACTGTATATAAAACAGACACAAATAAAACACTGATATTAAATATATAGAATAATATTTTAATATCTCCTTTCCACACAAACACAAACACACTCAAACTTCCTTCCACTCAGACTCACAATAATAAAATGCACTAAATTCTTTACAACAACAAAAATGACAACAGTCCGAGAGAGACCGTGAACGCGACTGAAGACAAACTCTCAACACTATAAAATATACACTCCAAACGCAAAAGGCAAAAGCAAAAGCAACGTCTCCGCAGTCTCACGATCAGTCAGGAGGAAACAGAGTCAGAAAAAACACACACATAGGTATAAATAAATACAGATACAATCCCAACAGAGCACACACACACACACACTTTCTATCACACACAACAATTCACAATCTTAAATATCTTTTCCTCCTTGTCGTCTTATTGACTTATTCACGCACAAAGCTTTTTATTTTCACTCTCGCTCTCTCTAAATCTCCTCACTGCCACACACAGTGAATATAAAATTGACCAAGGAGTCCGCGCTCTCGTCTCATCTTGTATTCTTCAACCAAATGATATATTTTTAATATAATATGATCTCGTACCGGTAAAGAAAATTACGCATCCTTTATTTCATTCACTCTCAATCATTCACTTCACAAAGTAAACAAACTTGTGCTATATATCTTAGTTAGCCAATTGTCCAATTTGTATGGACATTCTCTGGGTTGACTTGACCGAAATCAAAACCAAAATCAAAATCAAAGGTAAGGGCAAAGAGGAATTGTACACAAAAATGATTATGTATATATATATATATATTTAACCGTCTCTCGTCGCCTTCCTCCCCTTTTCACAACATCTCCAACAATATCATGCACATTTGTACTATTCATGTAGCAGTTGTAAGTATAGTATGTACTTGTGTGCATGTGGAGTGGATTTGTGTATGGACATGAATGAAGTTGAAGTAAGTCAGTAAGGAGAAAATTCAAGTGAAACGGTGTTTAAAAGTCCATTAGTCCAAGATCTATAATGAATTATCAATCAATTATGTATAGGTACTCTCTTCACACAAGTGACGATATATGCATATGTGCATACAGTACATTTCACAATGACAAACTCTGCACTACTTTTTACACACACTTGCCATGCCATGACACCATGGACAAAATGACCAAATGTCCAAAAGACCGAGCCGCTTTACTCGCTATACACATTGGAAGCTGAACTTGAAAAAAGGTAAAATGGATTGTGAATCCACTCAAAATCCTTGTAGCTGTCAAAATAACTAGAGAAAATATAAGATTTCAATTCACACACAATTCACTCACACACAACTCACACTGGAGAACTGAAGAATTGACCACAGGAAATACCACAGGAAATACATGAGTCACATATGAGTAATTATTTTGTGTTGATCTCTACAAGTTTACATGTGTACACACAACACACACACACATGTCGTCAATATCATTCCAAAATTCTGTGCGATGTGGACAACAACAAACGAAAAACGACGGACAAAAGAGAAAAAAACAAGATTATACTCTTGTGAAGAATGCGCCTAAGCTCGTCTGAGTATTATTCAAATTAAAAAATCAAATAATGTGGGATGTGTAATTGAGATTTTAAAACTTTAATTACGACAAGCCAACTAGAGTTGCGATTTAAGAAATGAATATTATTGAAAAATTATTGAACACACGCAATCGTCAGCAAGAAATTCAAAGTGATGGAAATGAATGGGAAACTGTGGTAAAGTGTAAAGTGACGACGGACGAAAGAGAGAGAGAGTGTGTGTTAGAGGATAAAATCAAGGAGAAAAATATGGGTGTAAAATGCACACGGAATGGAAATAGGGAAAGAAATAATCTGCAAGGATGAATGTAAATAGACATTTCACACTGTGATGTGAAATGTGAGTATATAGTATATTTATGGGGATATTTATCTTAGGTATACCTATTTATTATTTCGAGACGAGGGGCGAATACTGGAGAAGGGGTAACATAAGAGGGTGAAAAGACCCAATAAAGATTGAGTAATAAATCTCAAAATGAACCTCAGACCTTTAAATGTTGGTCCGAAACTCGTCATGGATTACCTATATATTGGTTATACATCCAGGTCCAGGTAAGCGAGTACTGCTTCAAAGGTGCAATGAGCAGAAAATTTGAAATTTGAACACAGACTGGACGACTGGACAAATCTTTTGTCGTCTTCACGCATACATGTATCATGTATGTATTCAAAATATTTCAAAGGGGGGAAGATCCAACTGAAATCAACGTCACAATGTTAAAAGCTCGCTGTTGTTGAGTTCACAGTTCACAGAGATGAGAGTTGAGACGTATAGACTCACACACACAGTTGCCACACTGTTACTGCCTATGATTGATGGAAAATACTAAAATAAGTACACTGACGAGGGAGTATGAGTAAGAGTGTGAGAGAGAGAGAGACTGATACTGATAGAATTTAAGGGTTTTAGTATCAACATCAAGAGACTATATATATATACAAAATACAAACCATTTCAATTAGATTATACAGCAAGAGAAAAAAAACAAGGGAACGATACGATATTTAACTCCCTTCCCCCATTTACCATTTACAATTCAAAATTTACCTGAGAGAGAACCACAAGTCCACATGGGACGTGACATGGGACAAGATCAAGGTTTATACTTTTCCTTTTTTTCCCCCTATATTCCTTACAATTAGTTCTGTCTGTAAATCTGTCTCTGTTCGGTATATCTCTTCCATATCCTCTCACACTACATTTTGTAATTTACTTTCGTACACTATATTTGACTCTACCGTTTCCGTGCCCGTTACCGTTACCAGGCATTACCAGTTTGGTAGTGGATTGCTACTATATATACGCGGTCAAATATTACATACTGCTAATAAGGGTACCTATATAGAGAGTCAAATAGTTCTACCAGAGCCGTATAGCGAATTGTCCCTGCATTTTCCTGAGTGTACATTACATCTTACACTGTCGTCAACTTGACTTCATTCATCCCAATTCATTCACCGACTTCTGACTCACACGCATATTAAAAGGATTTTACCTCACGATCAGAAGATTACCTGTACACAACTATACAACTGCTATACATACGACACATGTGCGTACGAATATACAGATAGAAAGACAACAAAAGCTACATTTAATTGACAAAAATGACATTTGCATATGTCTTCCACACATATCAGAATCAGATCATCAATGTCCACACTCATCATATCATACAAATATATAATTTTCTATTGTAAAAAGACTGGACCAAGTCAACAGTTCACCTTTTGCTATATTTACAATTTTGCATTTCATTGTTATTCCAATTCCAATTCCATTCATCCACAGCCAACAGCAAGGAACTCTCAATTCTTATTTAAGCTAAAGTTTAGCTGCTAAACCATACACAACGACAGGCTACAGCTATATGAATAAAGAGCCGTTTCCCCATGATGAGGGCCTCATCATATGTACATACATACTACAGTAACAGTATCATATTTTCTTTTCACTATACATATACATATGTATACCTCTCTCAGACTTGCCTCTACTTTCCTGTGCCTGTTTATGTACATTTATTTGTTATATTTCGTCCGTATACATACACAGGTACACAGATAAGTCCGTATAATGTGCATTATGCTCTTTCTCACACTCGGAATGAATACAGCTCGATGAGAGAGAAGCTGAGAATTTCGTGTGCTGAAAAAAATTGACCGTATACCACACACACACACACAGTGTGTGTTTGTAAGTACTTTGTATATGTTTCTTGGAAGTATTTCTCATTTCTTTATTATTATTATTATTATTATTAGGATGATTCAGATGTGGAAGATGTGAATGGATGATAAAAATACAATTCTTTTCCTCATCTCATAGCTCACATCACGGCGGTTCCTCTCTCTCTCTTTCTCTTCCACTTGGTTTTTCATCTTGAATCATGAAACGAATGACACTGTTCAGTCGTTTTTTTTTTTTTTGTTTTTTTAGCTCAAGTCGAGTCGAATGGCAAGTTATTATTTATTATCATGATGATGATCATTATTCATATTCATATTCATATTAGTAATAATAATAATAATAATACTCATTCTTCATGTTCTATCTTTACACATTCTGTCATTGTCTTTATCTCTATATCTGTTGTCTTGCCTTTGTATTTTACATTTTGGAGACTTTGCTCATTGTTGTACGTTTTTTTCTTTCCCTTTCTCTGGCTATATAATCATGTAATGTACAGTAAGCATATAAAATGCAATGCAAGCCAATCCAATTCAAACATAATACAATACAATCAAAAAATTATCTATTAATAAATATCATCCCGATATGATGCTTAGAAATTTGCAGTCATTAATAGCTGATTTATAATATCCTGATTTATGTGTATCTGTGTACATTTTTTTCAGTATTCCATGTCATTTTTTGCCCTATATTTAAAATCCTTTCCCCTTCTTCATAACAGAGGATTTTCTAATCAAAAGTGAAAAATCCTATATATGCCTGTGTAATTTAGTACCTAAATTTATTCGCCCGAAACCCAAATGGTCATTGTGAAATCAGCTAAAAGCTGATGAAACTCTGTTTAAAATTCTATTTTTATCTTGTACTCAATAAAATATTGGTCACTCGCTTTTTTATGTTTCTTATTTGAACTTATTTGCTTGGTTGTAAAAAAAAAGTAACAAGTGAAATGGATTCGATTGGATTTCGGAGCATTCATTTTGTTTTTTCTATATTAGTAGAAGTGATGGTATAGTAAAACGCGTGATTGTGGTTAATATATAAAAATGATTGCGTTTTTGTAGGTAATTATCTTAGTAAGCACAATAAAAAGTTGTTTTGTTTTCATTTTCATTTCCGAAAATGTACAACGCCTTCAACGATTTCAGCAGTATACAGTTGGGGTTCATTAAGTATTAATGTTTGTAATCTGTGATTGATCACAATCTGCCTTTTTGATTACTCAACTTCAATTTATAGTCAATCTACAGTTTGTATACAAATGTTATTCTAACATGCGTAATTTTAATAGCTTAAGTAGTTTTGTATTGATTATGAAATCTCATTGCATATCCTTTCATTTATTTATAAGTAAAAGTTTACGTCAATAAAAATCCTTTCCCCCGTTCATTGTCTCGGCTTTCGTCAATCGTCATCACACGTGTAGTAAAATCCCCAATTTTTTTTTGCACATTAGACGGATGAAAATGGTGATTGCACAATAATCCAGATGGATATATGTACATACACAAATATATCAATGACGTGAAAAATGCAAATGTCGGGGAAGTGTGTGTCGCTTGTGTATTATCTGTACATATGGATTGATTTCTTTTTCATTTCAAATTTCAATGCCAAATGCCATTACTCTCAAATTAAATGGATAAATACGTAAAAGTAATATATTATGATTATATTATGACGAGTCCTTTGAGTTTGCACGTATGCTTTTGAGATTTATCTGCTATCTATACGGCTTTTGATGGTGGAAATGAGGAAATGTTATGTTTTGCATGTACTTCATGAAAAGCCTGTGTGTACTTATATGGAGATGGGAGATGGTACAAAATATTATTTGGAATTTTAATGTGGTACTCTTTTATGCTGGATGATTTCCCCAGATGATATGACTTATTCTTTATTGTTTGTGGTTATTTGCAGCTTTTACTTACATATAAACATAATAAATATATATTTGGGGGAAAAACTTGATTCTTTTCAGTGCTTTCCAGACGGAACCAGTATAAGTGTCAAACACATGTTTTCTATATATGATGAAATATAAAAGAAATGAAAACTGATTTCAAATATTCCATATATATTTATATACGTTATATATATTTTTCCATAGTTATGATTGAAGGTTGCATTAATATAAAAACGACAAATCTCAAAGCAATTCCTGAATCCTCATTCAGTCCACCAAATATTCTTCCACAGTACTCTCGTTTTATTTCAAAGTTCAACTGGTATTCTATACATTATAGTTTTCCAGTTTTTAGACTTTCAACGAATTAGTGATAATTTTCAAAATCTATAAAATTGCCATTTTTCTCTTGATAATGTCTGGGACTAAACTTCACGTCGGTCTCCTTTCCATCATAATTTTAATTGGCGTTTTGAGCTGTACTGAAGCGAACCCTTTTTTTTGGGGAGCCGTAGCCCCACATATAGTCCCACTTGCTGGAGGTTCGTTTTGTATTTTGTATAAACAATTATTATTACAAAAAGAAAATAATCTGACTTTTCATTCTCTTTAAATTACATATATCGTATATATTTGTTTACATCAAAATTATAGATAGGCGTCCTGTTGCTCAATGTGAGGCAGAGTGTAGACGCAGATGTCACGAGACAAATGGTTGGTCTGATTACGGACCTGCACCCGGATGTAATAGTTCATGTGACTGCACTTATTACGGTTACCGTCCATCATATTATGGATAAAAAGAAAACATTCACTCCATTCTCAATTTGGATACAAAATCTCCTTGTTTTTTTCCCTGTGTCTATTTCCGCTCTGACAAATTTTATTGCTCAATTTGAACATTTGTAAATCGATGATTTTGTCATCATCATGGAATTTTTCCAGTTCACGCGCACTCTCTCTCTCTTATATCATTTACTGACCGCAAATGTACACATTCTAAACTTGGATAAAAATGTGAAGAATAATAAAACTAGCTCACGTCAGTTTAGCTAAGCTCAGTTAAAAAATCACTATGAAAAATGAACAAATGACAAATATACGTTGCGTAAATATGTAGGTAATGCATTTTATTTCATTCATTTCTATCATTGACTCGCATAATTAATAATTTATAGTCGTCAAATTATAAAATGGAATCGAATGACGAGACTACAACGAACGTTTAACAAGCCACTTAATTGTGTTTTTGGAAAGTAAAAGTGTTTTTGTCAATGTCAACTTATTGACATGTTACATTTCAATCGTTCATCGCTCACTTGTCATATTTGGCTTTCCATATTTTATACACAGTAACAATAATAATTTCATTCTGAAAAGGAAAATGAGTTATTTCCATTTATGAAAAGACAATTCATAATTATAGTTGTTCATATAATGTCATTAAATATTAATGTTCGTCAATTTATTTCTTGACTCATTCCCGTCGCATCTTATATATATATATATATATTAGAATGGTTCATATTTCAGAATTCGCAGTATTAAGTTTACGACAGATAGATAAGGAAAACAACTCACGATCAGTGCTTTTTGCGTTCACCTTATATATACAGATATTTCGTTTGTGTGCATGGGTGTGGGGATTTCGAGTTCAGAGAACTTGAGCAGTATAATTTTGTATTTATCGTTTCAAGTAATGGTCCGGACAGTTCACATGTGTAGAAGCCGATTTCAAAATGAGAGGACTTTTTTCAGTGAAGATTGAAAAGAAAATCACAGTGGACAGTAATGTTTTTTGTTTAGTTTTGTTTTGTTTTGATTTGCATCCCGAGGATTATTTCAAGAGAACGAAAGTTGCTTGGAATTGTATTTCATCATAATAATTATTCTCATCACTTTAAACCGGGATGGTGAAGACGATTTTGTATCTTTTGATGTCCTTCATTTCCTCTGCATTTATTGGAGTTGAGGGTCATATTTACAAACTCCCTGCATTTAATCTTACAAAAATCTCGTATAAAACCCTTCATCCACATGACCGGAGAATTCATCACGGTACTTTTAAATGATCAATCAAACGGAAAGGGAAAGAGTTTTTTGTATCGTGTAAGTCAATACATAAAAATTATAGACATTTTCCTTTTCATTGTCAGAGTTTGGAGGTCGTCATGGAGGGAAAACAACATTACTTAACCAAAGTCAAAGTAAAATTCAAGTTCCGGAAATAATGACACGGAGCACCATAATTCCAGCTATGAAGACAACCACAACACTTGATAATGCAACAAGATTACTAGCCAAAATCGAAACGACGACCTTATCAAATCAAACTCAAACTGCAACGTACAGCTTAGTCAAAGGGAATGCAACTCAAGCAGGAAACGGTAAATTTCATCATAAATCGTTCCTATCCAGAATTAATTTGTCCACTACTAGCTGTTTAATGTATCTCCTCGCCCTCGTATGTGCCTGTATTTTATACTAGGTTGTTACTCGTACCTGTCCAATTAGCCACGTATATATATATATATGTATCATCAATTAATTATGAATTAAATTATTTATGTATATTGTATTGTATATAGGTGTAAAAACATTTTGCGGCGGTTTCGAGTCCAGTAAAAATTGTTGCAGTCATTGTGTACAACTCCGCTGTGTTCATTGTAACTGCTCCACAGCATTTTGTCAATGTACCGAATGTTTTTATTGAAATAAAACTATAGTTTTTCGGATTGCATCTGCGAATTTTGTATTTTGCAAGATTGAAGGAAACGCACACAGTATATGAAATAATACGAATGGAATTTTCGGTTTTTGTACTTTGTTCGAGGTTTTTTAATCTTCATCATTTTCCCTACCACAATAGAAAAATATCCATATAAGGATTTTTCGTTCTAAGTATATATAAGTTCATTGCAATGAAGAAATGCCTATATATATATATATAAACACCTCGCTATTTTGTTAATAAGAAATTCTTATGCATTTAAGATTCATTTTGCTGGTTATGCTTCATGTGAAAACAACTCCCCGAAATGCTCGGATATAATATAATATTTACTAACTTGATAAAATAATGTAAAAAATATAGTAATTACTGCATATTATGCATAATAAATTTTAAACTTGAGAAATTCATGAATTTAGTATTTAAATAATGATTTGAATAGGATTTTAGAGTCTTTAGATAGTATAGGAAAAAAAACTTACCCACATTGAAGTAACCAAACAAAACACATACACATCCTTTCTCGTGTGGCAAAGATGAGAATTTTGAATATTTGTCAATTTTTTTTGGAGTTTTTGAATATTTACGGAAATATTTACAGGTAAGTTGGGAATATGGAATATATTAAAAATAATATGTAAAGTGTGACTGTGTGTGAATATTTCTGCAGTGTGAGAGGTGACTTGCAAATTTGGAATCATAATCTTTAGTTGATATGTAAAATCCAAGACCCCTCGTCGCTTTATCAAATAAACCAAGACTTTTTTTTGATGGTCTCCAAATTGGTTGTCTCATACACAATTTGTGTGCATTGACTTTAAAGCGTATGCAGATTATATATATTATATAATTATATTGGGTTTTTTTTATTGAGGTATAGGTATAAAACTTAGTTAAGATTAAGCATATAGAGATATAGAGAGGCTGGATAAAAGTCAAGGGTTACGACACATGATGTCTCTTTACAATTCACCCGGTCCGGGTTACCCGGTATTCCTCGAAGAGCTCTTAATCATCGCATGTTGTATTGTACGTAGAATGAATAGAAAAAATTCAACCAAGATTAAATTGAATATAGATAAAGGAGCAGTTAAATATATTCTAAATATGTATGTAAGTACTAACAATAAGTATATACGGCAGAGCACACGAGTGGAAGTACTATATTATCTGGACCAGAGTTTCTCTCTCGTTCGTAGTCAACTTGAATATTTTAATTATTTTTATGTTAATGCATTACAGGTACATTTCAACTATACTTGGAAGTAAAAAAAATTCTGTAAAAAAAATTCTGGGTGGAAGACTCTGTGAGGGTATATACAAATCATACAATATTTGTTTTGTTATATAGAAGGAAATGTAGCAGAAATGCAACCAAGATATTATTAAATTGTGAATAGTTGGAGTTCTTGTCCAATTTGAATAGATAAAGTAAAGGAATTAAGTATATTTTAAATAATTAGCAGAACACGTGTGGAATGTACTGGGGTTCAATCCTCTTGAATATTTTAATTTTTATACATTTCAGTTCCATATTTCAACTATCTATACCCTGAAGTAAAAAAATCCGGGATGATGATGGGTGGGAGACTCGTTCGAGGGTATAAATACGACTCCAACTCAGTCGGTCTCGAGGAGTCTGTCTTGGAACGTTGGATCTGCTTGTTCTTTGTTAGCTTTGGACTCCAGAACCGGATTTTGTATCGTCTTCTTTTCATCTTTTTGTTTTACATCAAGTCAACGCCACAATGACGTTGACAGGATTGTGGAGCTGCTTTTTAGTAGTTGGTTCCATCGTCTTTTCATCGTTACCTGTAGAATCTGGGCCTTTGGCTAGTAAGTTTTTACAGTCTTTTTTCGTTTTATTTTCCTCTAATTTTATGTATTCATTTAAAAAAATCCTTCTGTGGCTTTGTTTTTTAAAAAAAGAATCTTTAAATTTTTAAAACTTTTTTTATAGAGAAATGTTCTCGTTATTACTTTGCTAAATTTCAACCACGTATTTGTAGAAAATTTAGTAAGTATGTTGAGATTTTAGAATTGTTAAAAACCTGTTTTTTTGTATCAAATTAGATTAGGGTGATAGAAATTTTAAAAATAGAAATCTGTTTATATACAATGTAATCTAATACTATGAATTTTTGTATTGTATTTTCCAGACTACCAAGATAAGTATTATTCACCTCCAGCATATGAGCCTCCAGCGTACAGCCCACCAGCCTATACTCCTCCAGCTTATTCTCCACCAGTTTATGCACCACCAGTTTATGCACCACCAACATATTATAGTCCACCACCACCAGTGTACTACAGTCCTCCTCCAGTATACTATTCTCCTCCAGCACCAGAATACTACGTGAAACACGAGTATTATACCAAGGAGTATTATGTCGAGACTCTCAATGAGACTGTCAATGTAAGCAATTTTTTTTTATCCTGTGCCACATCCATTAAAAATATTAGTCATTCATTTACAAACGGTTGAAAGAATATTTTGAAAAAACAAATAGGTATTTATGTAATGTATATATTTGTCTTGAAAATATTGATTAAGTTTGTTTTCTTTTGTTTCTTTTTTCTCGGGGGATTGTATATAGTATCAAGAGTTGAATGTGTCGGTGCACTGTGGAATTTTGCCCGCTGTCAATGCGGATCTCTACAAGGGAAGTTTCAATCCAAAAGATTATGAGAAGAGCTACACTCAATATGGAACTGCTTTGGTGGTGAAGGATGATGTTGAGCCTTATGGTGCGTATCCCTGGGTCGTTCGAATCACAGATGAGTACAATGTAAGTTTTCCCTTTATTTTCATTTAAAAAAGTTGACATTTCTCATTTTAATTCATCCAAGAAACATTCACAGTATTAATGATAATATTAATAATAATAATTATTTGGATTTGTAATGTGAGAACTTTGGTGTACAAATATTATATTGTAAATGAGTGTAAAATATTATTAATCACTTTTTTTCGTTTGTTTATTTCTTTAATTGTATAGAATTACATTTGTGCTGGTGTGGAAGTTCACAATCGTCAAGTGTTGACGTTGGCATCTTGTGTCCAAGGGCAAGCCCTCGAGAAATTGCGAGTGAGATATGGAGACTGGGATTTGTTGAATGATGTAAATGAGCATGAAGTTTATAAGAACTATGATACGAGGATTTGCCGTGCTCTCCCGGTGACCTGCCCATCCTATGGATATGCTCAGGAAACTTACGGTGAATTGATTCTCCTTCAAGTGGACTTGGTTGAGGACTATGATCTGTACCCACAGACCAGGCCTATCTGTTTACCTGAATGGCCTTACAAGCCACCAGCGTATTCTCCTCCTCCTTACACTCCACCAGCTTATACTCCTCCAGCTTATACTCCTCCAGCCTATGCGCCTCCAGCCTATGCGCCTCCAGCCTATACCCCACCCGCCTACTCGCCTCCAGCCTACTCTCCACCAGCCTACACACCACCAGCTTATTCTCCTCCGGCTTATACTGCACCGACTTACTATCAACCCGAATATTATTATTCGGAATGTTGGGTCGAGGGGTACTACGCTTCTCCAACTGTCGAGCTCAAAACCGTAAGTCTCTCCCCCCCTTTAAATGTCTTAAATTTTGGCTTTTTTTACATTCTATGTGCCTTAATATGTCTTTTATTGAATCTGAAAAGTTTCAATTTTATTCAATTCAATTATATTCGTTTGAACTATTTTATGTTTATTTTACTTATTTTTGGTTTTCCTTTTAAATAGTTTTTCTTGGATTTAGGTTTTTTTAATTTTTTTTATAATGATTCAATTCCGAGAGAAAGTTATATTAAAATTTGATTTGGCTATATGGATTGAAATTGTACTTATGTTGTTTTTTTGTTGATTTGTGATTCCACCATCAGTCTCCAGCTAGCGATTACTCTTACCCAGCCAAGGACTACAATCCATACACCAACTATTACCCAGTCAAGTCTATTGTTCCTCGCCGAGCTGAAGTGAAGAGAGTTCAATCCTATCAACCACCTCAATATGGCTATCAACAACCTCAGTGTGATGAAGAACAACAATGGGTTGGAGTGAATGGATTTGATGCTTGTGTTGCTGACAAGGGATC
>JAIUND010001875.1:0-29014 GCA_034699125.1 Gisinianus flammeolus | reverse complement strand
CACACACACACACACACACACACACACACACACACACACACACACACACAACTCTCCGTCTCTCAGACTACATAGGACGGCACCTATTTCTATTCCGTACTCCTCATCATCATCATAATCCTCCTCTTCTTCTTATTCTTCTTCTTCCAGCCAGCCGACCGCGCTCCATTTCAGAGCAAGAGTCGGTCCGTCGGTCCTCACACACACACACACATACATTTCTTTTGTACATTTCAAACACATTAGACATTACTAGAGAGCTTTTACTTCCAGAACAAGACGAAGAAAGAAGAAGAATACACTCAACTATACAGACTACAGACAACACACTTTGACAATATGCCAAATATATAAAAAATACTAAAATATGTACACACAAAAAATTTACCTCGTAATATAAAAATCTACACAGATTCCAATCCAGACAGACGTTGGATTTAACATTTAACTAGACCGGGACAGAACCTTGAACAAGTTTTCTTCAATTTCCCATCATTGCAGTCTCAGTTTCCATCCCCACGCGGACTCTTTCCGTTGGTCCTTTTCCTCCTCTTTCTTTCTTTCTTTCTCTCTCTATCTCACTCTCACTCATGTGGGTCCTCCTGGAGGGATTTTCTTCTCCACTCCAGACACTCCAGTCTATAATAATTCTTTTATTGGTGAGAGGGAGAAAGAGAGAAAAGAGTTGCATACCCACTACACTAATATCTAATACATGTCTATTAACCATTACTATTTAATGTAATAAATACATACAGTCAAGTATAATATGCAACTGCAAGCAGCCCAGATGAGCAGTCAAGTCTCTCTCTCTCTCTCTCTTGCTCCTGGTTTTCAATTTATGTTTCTCTTAACGGCTTCTCTTTGGAGATTTGAAGGCTTTGGGAGTGCCAAAGAAAAAGCTTTCGCTTCAACTTCCAATTCATCCGAGAGAACATTCAGATTTTTCCCACACACCTTTGTACACATTTTCTATACAGTTTGCCTGTTGTGTGTCTGTGTGTTGTGTTGTGAGACTGTTTATTAATTACACGCTGGATGATTCCAGCACGTAAACGCTCACTTGTACATACAAACACTAATGTGCTCCTCCTTAGTTTTGGTTTCAACTTCAACTCTTTGGCTCATAATATGGGAAAACATTCATCGTACTTGAATGATCACCGTTTTTCTCCATTACTATTAAAACTAAATTAGGATTTATTGCATTTCTTCCTCTCTCTCTCTCTCTCTCTCATTTACAACGAAATGAACAAGGAAAACAAGCTTGAGGCTAACAAGTTCTCCCGATTGACTACCATCTTTTGTGTGTACAATTAAAGAGTTTTACGAGACAATAAAAAAAATAGTCGATACCTGATATGAACAACAACAACAGCAGCATCACCACCAAAAAAAATGCCAATCGTCAATACAGTCAATCGTTTCTTGTTCTGTTTCGTTCTATACTGCTCGAGTTCGACAGCAGCATGGAATTCCAGTTGAAGCTGGAGCAGCACGAAAAGAATGAGACACACACAAAAAAATGTCAAGTGTGGGTATATTATATAGAAATTAACCATGTGTAATTTCACTTGACACACAGACAGAGTCTGACTGCTGTGTTTATCACACATTTTTTGCACACCTGTTCCACTGACTCACAGTCAGTCTCAGACCATACTCACAATCAGTATACTACACTTACACTACACTACATCACAGTGGATAAAGTTACACGAGGTGGTGGACAAGGCATGGAAATGCTCAGTTGCTCAGGCAAAACACACCAAGATAAATTCACGGGAGTTCATCCCTTCCAAGTCCAAGTAAAAACAGGCTGTGTGTATGCGAGTGTGTGAGTGAATATGGCGCAAAAAATCTAAAGTATATGTACATGTACAAGCAGACTTCTTTTCTTGTTGTCAAAGTGAGAAAGAAAGAAAGAAAGAAAGAGAGAGAGAGCGTCCCAATCCCAACACCAACAGAAAACACATGGTAATAGTCACATTCACATGAGAGAGTCACAAAAAAAAAATCTAGAATGTAACCAGAACCGTCCAAAAAAGGATTCTCTATATGGAAACCCTACGAGAACGAGATGCCTCCAAAAATCTTACAAATGTCACTAACCTTTCGAAAAGAGAGTAATTGAAACTTTTCCCTCCATCATCATCATCATCATCCTCATGATGAAATGGTGAAATCCAATCCACATTCTACAATCTATTTCTCATTCTAAATTCAATGGACAATTGACAAGCGGGTATAATGGAATTCCCCCCTCCCCAAGTTTTATAGAATTCAGGTGCTAACAGTTTCCTTTGGGAAACAAAAACAAAATAAAAAAAATTCAAAAACAAAATGTGCAACGAAATCAAAAAAAGAAGTGCAACTGCAAATTTCTGCAACTGTTGTACATTTTTTATATATTTGAATTTTCCACATGGAGACTCAAGAAATTATCCTGAACCTGTTGGTCTCAAGAAGTCGGCGGCACGAACTACGATATGATACAATACGATAGAGCAAAAAACAATGAAACAGGATAAAAAGTAGAGAGAGAGAAAGAGAGAGAAAAGACAAGTTATACCTACAGTAATAAATAATAATATACAATCTAGAATTTCTACTTTGATCCATAGAATAGACAAACGAAGGAAAGATTCCTCTCCTTCTTCGTCATCTTCTTCTTTCTTTCCCTGTGAGTCTGACTGACAGACTCCTGACGTCTTTCACAAAGAATCCTCTTTCTCTTCAAACTCGTAGACTCGTCTCCCGTACCATATAAACGATGATTACAGAATTGAAAATCAGACGAGAGAAATTAAGTAGGGAAAAATAATCCTGCTCCTTAATAAACTCTCGAAAAAACAAAAGGGGTCTGTATGTAATCTCTTTAGTATGTATACACAACTTTACATTTACATTTTTCGCCCGCCATAAATACATGGGTAATGAGATGGTTTATGATTTGCTTATGCTCTCTTTCCCCTTGTGCTTTTGATAATGTGTAGAAGTGTGTGTGTGTGTGTGTGGACTGACTTCAAGTCAAATTATTCAAAAATTCAAAATACACATGGAAAATAATTTCAAATCTGAGACAAAATATGGTTAAAATGCAGGGTGCAAGTGCAATCGAAAAGAACAGGACCAGGACTGGTTATATTGACCATTTGAACATTTATAGCTTATTGCTAGTGGCTGGACTTGCATTTAATATCCATATGTATATATTCATTTCTCGGCTCACTCGTTCGTTGTTTGACTTGGCCAATAGAATAGGCAATGAGCAATGTGATTCATCTCTCTCTTCTCTCTCTCTCTCCACTAAATGCCGAATAGTATAAATCTCGAGTTGGGTAAAAACAGGAGTCGTCTTCTCATCAGTCAGCTCGTTCAGCTCTCAGCTTCTTTCAAGCAGCTCTCTCTCACATGTGATATAAACTCTCAAAAACTTGGTGCAATTAACAAACTACCAAAAAAACAGGCAGAGATGCATATAGGCTTATGAAAAAAGTCAAATACCGGTTTCTCTCTCTCTCTCTCTCTCTCCTCAATCTAATACTCTGATGAATAGCTAATGCACATACTTAGCCACAGTCACTTTAGTCTTTTTTATTTTACGTCTTTCGTCTTTCATCTTTCAACTTTCAACTTGCTCCTCTCTCTTTCTTTCTCTCTTACAAAAATCTTTAAAACGTCTTTTGACTCTCCATATTTTTATACGCTCACAATTACAATGTACAATTTGAACATCTCATCCCACATGTACAAGTACAAGGATAAAATACATCAAAATTTTCAGACTCAAATTGAAACACTGCAGATTATAGTGCAGAAAATGCGGAATCCTCCATATCGAAAAATTCCTCTCGCCATAGCGCCACAGCAGCGCAATGAAACATTGAAATCATGTCATTTTTCGTGAGATGTAATACATAATTCTTAATTTTGCAGTCACTCGACCCTCGACAAATATTTTATTATGTCAATCCTGATGACCCTTTGATTTATTGATGGAATTGCTCTGAATTCACAATGAGTCTCCTCCGTTTCTCCTTCACTACTTAATTACTCCCGAGATTTTTAATGATTTTCTTATATACCTATACAATATACAATGAACAACGATGAGCAAGAGGACTGACGACTTCAACAGACTACTGACTGACTACTTAACTCTCGTCTTCGCCTCTGTTTTAAAACTTGACTTGGAGTTATTAATTACTTATCTTATACGACTATCACAAAAAATGTAACATTGTATTGCAGTTTGAGCGCAAGTGGAGATTTTTTTCCAAATCAATAATTTCAATCATGTTTCCATGCACATTAGTTTTTCTCTGTTTACTGTTTACTGGCATTTCATGACCGGCTTAATTAATCGCAAGTTGATTAAATTGAGGGGAAAAAATCAAGCGATATCTCATGTACGTGTTTGCATCTGTTTGGGATCAGTAGAACAATAGTATTTTGTGTGTGTGTGTGTTTGTGTTCCTCTTTGCAACTCTGCACTCGTTCTCTCTCAAGTTTTAAAGTGGCTGCGAGATAATGTTGATGAGTGGACACATGGAAAGAAAAAGAAACAAGAAAATATACAGCAAGTGGTAGCAGAGCAGCAGCAGTGTCTAATCCGTTCCCGTGTTAAATGTGACAATGATCGTCTGTATACTGTATACATTACATACGATGATGGAAAGATAATCTCAACATTGAATTGAATTGCACATTACGATATTCATCTCAGATTGAGGAGAGAACCTGAGGATTGCAAATATGGAGAGAGTATGACATCCATTTGTGTGTGTGTGTGTGACAAGAGGACGAGATCACGAGGTGATGACAGCCCAAAGACACACTCACATACTCACAACCAACAAAACAAAGTAGTCGAACAGCAAATTTTTACCCAATTCTACAGATCCGGGGGAATTTTCCTTCACTTTGACGTTGATTTACGGTTCTCTCTTCACATTTAAAGATTAAGATTTAACGATGAAGATTAGCTTGTGTAATAAACCAACGGAATTTTTTTTTCAAGTCCACACTCTACAGTCTACAGTCTACACTCTCTATAGACTCAACAGATATGAAAGGCTTCGAGTTGAGCATGCTTTAATTATAATTAAACTCATTCGCCATTCCATTAGTCGTTCTCGTTCTCGTTATCGTCATCGTCGGGATTTCCAAGACAAAGACTAAACTAAATTGTTCCAACTTAAAACAAAATGCACCATACTTGGATTCGTAAGAGAGTCTACACAGTTTGTTTTATACTGATGGTATCGGGGGGATAAAACAGAAAATCAGATAGCATCACATCGCACTCACATTATATAGTATTCCAAAGGAAAATAATGCTGGTACGACTCACAAAACTTTTCTCACGCCGCACACACCAAAATCCCCAATTACACGTTCCTCCGTCTATATAACTTCCAGTTTATCCCTTGTACAGTGCACACACACACACAGTTACAATATTTTTCATAGCTCATAATGTTTTGTGTACAAAATGAGTACAAGGAGTAAAACAAAAAAAAAAACCAGAGGCTCATCATCTATATAAAAATACCGACGGTACACCTATATTACAATCTTCATCTTCACCACCATCTTTTGTATTTTGTGTTTTGTGGCTAAACGGGAGAAAACTACGCCGCCAGAAAAAAATATGTGATGAAAACCGCAATGCCGTATAATAGCAGTTCATCGTTCATCCTCAAATCCAAAATCCAAAAAAAAAAAAAAAAAACTGAATGAGCGTCAGTATCAGAATTGACTATACAATTCCGATTCTATCGATACAATTGAAACACAAGTTGAACCAGAACCAGAACCAGATCAAAAATTGAAATCAACACACACACACAACAATTCTCAATATGTGTAATAAAAAGTCAGCAAATTTTTCTAGTTACGTCATCCCCATTTTATTTTTCTAAGAAGAAAAAAACATTCATTTAACCAACCAACAAACGTGAGCCTTTGAGCATCCAAATTTCCCCTCAACTCTTTCCATTTTCTGCGTTTTCATTTCTTTTCTTTCCACAAGGAATTATACAACTGGATTGAGCTCGAGTTCAAATTTGGTACTGTTGTACAAGTCATTTGTCAGCAAATTACAGCTCGGTGGGTGTATTTTTATTTTTACTTGCCAAGTGAAAACGTTGTGTGTGTGTGTGTGTGTAGATTCCTTCAATTTCCCCCAATCTATTTACACACACACACAGTCATCACAGGGAAACGCAATATTGCACCTAACGATCTGAATAGGGAAAAAAATCATTTTCCTCTTTTGCTTCACTTTGCTTTGACTTTTCCTTTCCTTCGTCGATCGTTATTCCTTACGTGAATGAGACTCAAATGAACTGAAAAAGCTCCAGACTTTAACTTTTGTGTGGAAGTGGAAACTACTACATATAGCAATCTCAAAACTATATACGCACGAAAAAAAAAAATTCATCGACAGTTGAACATGTTCAAATGACTTGACACCGAAAACTACAAATTTCGCACAGTGCTCCGTTTTTTCTCTTTTCCCTATCCATCCGTAATTAGCTTTGTACACAGAATAAAAAAAATCTGTATTGCTTCTGCTTATGAGTCCACCCTACACATTTCTAATGATGCCTAGAGAATCCAGAGAAACTATACATACTGCTGAGAATAGAAAGAAACTTATCCTTTTTCCATCATATACAACATGAACGTATCGTATAGACACTCACTGAGCGAGTGAGCGAGAGCGAGAGGAAAGTCAAGAGAGAGAGAGAGAAAAATATGGAGACAGAGTGGGAAAAAAGTAAAAAAAAAAGCAAGCAAAAAGGCAAAAGTAAAGACATGGCATCCACGTGTGTCTAATAATCTAAAATCACTGCCTGCCTTCCCCAGAAGATAAACAAACAGTTTGAATGAAAGGCTGAGTATATTTCTTACACACACAACACACTCTTAAATGTTGAATCCGTATGCATCTTTTTCCTCCTCCTTTGCATTTAACACATGGAATACAAATATCATACAGATACAAAACGAACGACTATACGGATACAAATAAAAATTCCTACAAATAAGCGCCTTTTCTCTATATACATTTCTCTTTCTCTCCCGCGTTCGTTCGACTTATAGACCTCACATGAAATTCCCCATTTTCATTATTTATTTGGTACTTGTTGGTGGTGATGCGTGTGTTGGGTGTTTTGGTGTTTGGCCTTACGATAGGATACGATACGATATACGATAAATGCACATCATTCTGGCATCGAATCAATCTTTTTTCAATTCCCACTACACACAAACAAACACCAAAAACTACACACTCCTCCAATTTTTTGGCAACCGTATCATTTTCTATATGTATTCTCTCTCGCGCTCTCTCTCTCCACCAAAAAATCTCTCATTTATCTTAGTTCTAACTCCTCTATATCTATATATACCATTTTACTCTCTGGAACAACTAAATTTTTATTATATTTTTAACTGCACGACAAGACACACACATCCCTTAAAATACTCAAGCTAAAACTCTTCCTGTATCCCCCAAAAGACCAAAACAGAAATTATATACACAGGTGCATAATAAAAAATCCAAATACCTAATGCCAACTGACTAATCTCGATCAAAATTTCACACGTAATCCAAGAGAGCAAAGTGATAAAAATAAAGAGAAAGAAAACTTACAATTGGGAAAATCGGCATTATTATTGTGCCTTAGGACTTTGGAGAAACGAAAGGACGGAAAATGGTGAATTATACAATGCAGTTGCACCAACACAATATAGAAATAATATTAGCTATTACCTCACAATCAGTCTTACTACTGCTACACACATTACATTACATTACACACATTTAAAATGTGTCTCTCCCGTATACACTATTTTTTGGATTTGAAAGGCGTCCATTGGATGACCATCTGCCACCTTCACAATCTTTTCTAAAATACATGGAAAATATATATGTACATGGTACATGTCTCTCCACATGTTCAAGACATTGAATGCGGATACAAAAGTCCCTTCTTTGATGCGAGCAAGACAACATAATGGTCACATTAGACGAGAAGATAATGGTTCTCCTCTAATACCTTCAATTCACAAATTCAATCTACCTAATAAGAACTCCACACAGTATAGTGTACACAACACACTCCATTACATATAGGACCATCTATTACTGGAATTAGTACACCATTATTCTCCCTTCTTACAATTACGATACGATTACAACTACATACTACAACGAGCAACGACAGATATCTGTATATACCCATACACTGTACACACATGTATGAAAACGACGAAAATCCTTTTAAATAGCTCTACTTCCCAGCCGTATCTCTCTTTCTCTCTCTTTCTATGTCTACAATGTCTTCAGATATAAGTAAAAATCAACTCTGTTCATGTCAATTGTAGTCACTTTTCATCCTTGTCCCCACTAAAACGTTGTCTTAAATAACCACAGCATATACACAATCATTGAGGTAATGTAATAATAAGAAAAATTTCTGTGTTCTCCGTCTGTCTTCTGTCTCTCTAGCTCTACTACCCTGAACACAAGTCAACAGAGTCTCATATAACAGTGGCTCCAATTCCACATGAAATTAAAATTAAACTCCAAATGAAAATGACCGTAAGCTCTCACATTAGGTGGTAAAATACAGAATAGAAACATCCATATAATTTATATATACAACCAAACAAAACAAAACAAAGGTAAGAAACGAAACATTGAGAATGAGAAATCCAAATGAACGAATTCAGAGGACGAAACTAAAAAAAATTCAGAGGACACAGCAATTTGTAAGAATATACATAATATATAAAAATCCAACAGTTCAGTTCATGATAGAACGAATTGAGTTTGACTCCTACTGACGTCACACACACAGACTGTGGACAGTTGGACAGAGTAGCTGTAGCTGTAGCTGATATCCATGTCAATTGATAAGTATGGCATGTAATGCGCAAATACAAACTGTGGATAGTTTAAAAGAAAGAACAATTAAAAGATTCATCATGTTCCATCGATATTATTACCTTGGCCCTGTCATCCTCTGGCTATTAGCCATTGTCATTGTACTTTTTTTTACTCTCGCTCTCACTTACATATACAGATACACAAAGAGAATTTCCGGCAACATTTATATACAATATACATCTACTATATGAACTTTGAAATGGGAATCACCATCGCCGAATTGCCAAAGAACAGAAGCTCGTTGAATCCCCTCAATAATACCAACTGTGAACACACACACACACGGAACACGGACTGGGGTGATGAGGAAATTACGGAATGGCAAATGAAATCTTCAAAATTCCTAATGTGCCAGCATGGGAGAGAAGCATCTTATTATTATTATTTTTATTATCATTATTATGATATAGAGTTGTAAGGAGTTGTGAGGTTGATGATGGTGGTTGCCTTGTGAGTTTGCCGTAACTCATAAATCTTCAATCCTCAATCGTATAATTTTAAGCCCAGTCAACCACTGCTTCAAACTTCAAAATTCAGAACACAAAAAACATGGTAACATTTTTCCCCAGTAAAAGTTAAAGTGTGTGTGTGTGTATACAAGCAAGTGGACTGAACACTTTCTGAGAGGAGAATATAAAGTTACTACTGCAAAACATTATATTATATATTATGTGTACAAGAACAAAGAAGACGAAGAAGACGAAGAAGAAGAAAAAAGATGAAACAATGAAAGTCTTGACGATAATCTCTCGAGATCACATCAAAAAGGAGGGACATTACCCAATAAAATGTACATCCACAGAATATAAAAATATGACGGAATGACATCCACCTGTCTCCCATTCATAACTATAGCAATAAATAATCTCTAACTACCCCTCAAAAGTCAACCTTCTCCGAGCATTTCACAGTCACACTCAAAAACAAAAAAAAAACATGAAACAAAAGTGAGGAATGAACAAATTAAAGCTCCTCATACGCAATCACAACAAATTTAATTACAATATCATAGACTTTTCCTATGAACAATTCCACAGTTTCCAGTGATTGAATTCAGATTCCGTATACAAATTAGCATGAAATTCTAAATTAGCAAATTTGTTTACATATTCTTCTTCTTCTTCTTCGTCTGCACAGTGGTCAAGCTAATAGGAAATTCTAATGAGTAATCCTTATACATTAATAACCGCATGATATTCTCCCATTTATGAAGACAAACAAGCTAATTATGCAAAAATCATGAAATCATGAAATGAAGAGATATGCAAAGTGTGAATCATCTTAAAATATTTCATATTTTATAGTCCAAGTACACGAGCAACAACCAAAAACTGTATGAAATGAACCAGACCAGGATTTTCTATACAGATTACAGATAGGTAGAAGAAGAAGGAAAAGCCCACACGCACACACTTACAAATATCTTGAAAAATTATTAGGTAGGTTATCCCTAATATTATTATGCTCATTGTCGTTCTTATGAAATGAAATAAATATAGTACGATCTCAGAATATTAAATCAGTCTCAAAGGAATTAAAGCTTTCGGAGTCTCCTGTGTACATACATCACATTGAATTGAAAATGGAATTCAATGTGCTCCCAATGTCAGAATATTACATGGGGAAAATGTGTTAGAACAAGCACAGCACAGCACAGGCAGGCAGAGCCTTGTTAAAAACTAAATAGGTGATTTCAAGGGGATTTTTTGAAGGACGTTCTGTGACTTGGCAAATCTATTAGTTTTATTGTATTGTATTGTTGTACAGCATCGTCAACGTGTGTAATTTGTGTAATATGACTTGACTTTGTGCGATTCAAGATTTAAGGATTTAGAACAACCGGAGAACTATCAGTCAGTAATAATGATTCCCTTACATATTCATACTATATGGTAAATTAATATTCAGCATAGAATGACATAGCATGATCATAAATATATGGGTGATCACAATACAAAATACTAATGAAAAATTTCATTATTTGAATCTGAAACAATACAGACTTACATGATGATGTACAAACACCAAATGAGTGTTATAGTCTGTAGACTGTAGAGTCTTTGTCTTTACACAGATTGCGAGAGAGAGAGAGAGAGAGGAGAGAGAGAGGAGAGAGAGAGAGGGGGGGAATGTTAGATAAATTGCCAGAGTTTTGAGCTCATTTGAGATTTGATGTGATGTGGAACATTTAACTTGATTAATTATGCAGGCTACACAGTCTATTATGACTTGGCCAACTAGAAAATCCAAGTCTAACGAAAAGTCGATTAGTTTCTTCATTTCATTTCATATTTCATATCATTCCATACTACAAAATGTATATTAGACCCTATAATGTAAAAATCCTTGTGTATCTCTTATACACACACACACAAACACACTCGCACACATCAATGAAATATGAATCTGCAAGAGAGGGAAGAGGTCAAGATGGGGTCACGTCATTTTCCCCCCATGGCATGCAACACATCAATTACAACAACAGTGCAAAGGTAACACATTTTTTATTAGCCTTTTTCCTCTCGTCTCCTCTTCTATACTCACACACACACACACACACACACACACGTACTTACTCGGAGAGTCGTCATTGTCCAAACTCCAAACTACTCAAAGGACAAAACTATAGCAGAATCTCCAAGGAACAACTACAAAATACAAAACTATATGTACAAAAACAAAAAACAAAACTTGCAACAGGTGAGCTAATAAATGTACTAAATCCATGTACATACATGACACTTTAACTTCACCATACACTTGAGCTCAAAAAGTTTACGTAAAAACATGGAGAAAAAAAACATCATCATAATGATATTTTCCTACATTACATATCGTACATTACATTACATGCGGATAGACATTATGTGTATTTCGTTCGTTCTTTCTTCTTAATCTATTATTTCATGTATGAAAAATTATTGTATCAAGGTACACAACACATGGAGTGAGTGAATGGAGTCTATCTCTGTATATGTACACATGAAATATTAAATCATAATAAATGTAAAGACGTGAGAATCTCTATCAAATACTTCACACTAATCCTAATTGTACTATTTCTCTCTCTCTCTCTCTCTCTATCTACGTCTCTGTAGTTTCATTTTTGGCTAAACTACTAAACTAAACTATAAAATTATATGAAACATGAGTTTCCAGAGAGAAAGAGAGAGAGAGAGAGAGAGAGAGAGAGAGGCAAGCGGCTTTACAATCTTCAATGCAATGCCATGTAAAGTATAATGGAAAATATAGTAATCAACAGGACCTTTTAGCTTTCAGTTAAGATCTATCAACTGACAAAAACCATCATTAGCAGCATCACTGTCGATTTTATTTTGCAATCCACACATATACACTCAACAAAACTGCCATTCACATGCAAGCATGTTGAGGGATAAAACATCAAAACTCTTCGTCCACATGTTCTCTGGATTTGAATTTGATTTTGAACATTTGAACGTCAACTTTTTCTGTATGTACATACGCTATGTATGAGGTTTCAGTCTCGAGACTGTTTTCTGGTGTTACCATATTTTTCTCTCAACTCAACTCAACTCAACTCAGCAATTATTATTATTTTATGATCATCTATCTCCTCTTGCATCATTCACTTACCCATGTACAATTTTACATTAAACTCCATTACATTACATTACTCCATCATATTACTTACGCTAATTGCTGAACAAATTTCTCCTTGGCTTGGCTTACGTTTCGTTTCATATACAAATCAAAATGAAAAAATCCCATTTTTTTTTGTCTTCCTTCTTTTACTTTTACTCTCAAAGAAGTTAGAACGGGCAAGCTACACAGCTAAAGCTAAATCTAAATGGAATCCACACGAGTTTTCCAGAGCGTATATAGTTAATCGTTTGTTTTTTTTTTCATTTTTATCGCCTATCTGTTCCATATCAGTGTTTCACTCTCCATTTCATCGTCAGTTTTATTATTTTTATTATATATGAATAAATAAAAAACTTGTATGGATTTGCCCTACTCAGATGACTTATACTTGAGTCATTTTATTACTTGCTATGAATAGACATTAAGACTGCGAGCTAAATGAAAAATTGACCACATAATTCCACATTATTCTCTTTTTTTCAAAACATGGCCTTCATTGCCTTTCAATTTCACTCATTTTTTCCCACAATCCCCTCAATTTTTAGCATTACCTTCTCCATCTTCTCCATTACACAAATGTATATATGCCTTTTGAATTTTGGACTTGAAACGTCAAACACAAACTCAACCATTTCCTTTTACTTACAATTAATTGTGTTCTCTGATACTCATTCATTCAATTTCTTATCCGGGATTTTGTAATCGTGTATACCACGACCAGAAAAAAGGTGCAAAAACAATGGAGGAATTGAAGAATTATGAACCGATGCAGTTCACATTATGCATTATGCTTTGATGCTTCCTCAATGTTTTTTTTCTTTTGTGTGCCTTCACCCGTTTTATGAATTAAATATATATCCATAGGACAATGTATACGTATATATACTTACCCCTTCGCCTGACCCTCCATTCGAGCACATCTTACAAGTATATCTTCGACCTGTTCCATTCGAAATGGACCCTTTCCCGTGATTTCCAGGATTGCTGGAAGAAGGCTGTGGAACTACAAGCCCAGCTGAGCTGCTTGGCGGTGAGGAAGAGACCGAAGAGCCCGAATTGTGTGATCGGGGTGCACCATACAATGAATTTGTTAAAGTCGGTGACGTTGGGTCTAAATCTATTACATTTCCAATACAAACAAACAGTCAACAATCAAATTATCATCCTTCTTCCTATTATTATTATTTAGCCATCAGATATATATCGTAAATACTTGGACATTTCATCTGGAGTATAAATTTGACTTGATCCAACCCTAACCATAACCACATAGTGGCTTATAATTAAAATATTGTGCCATGTAAAATATATACCTACATTTCTCCAACTGCCACAGACAGCAGAGCATGTCAAAAATTATTAGCTTTGGGTTTCCAACTGATTAGTTTTCCCATATATATTTTTTTCTCTGTTTTCGAGTTACTAATTATAATCGAAGTCAAATATACCGACGGATTTCAAAATAAATAAATAATTCTGATTATCCTTCCAAACTCTCGTACATACATACATATGAGAATGGAAAATGTCTCAACTCGTCAGCCAATGCCAATTATATACGCTATACTATACTATGGGTACGATATGGCATGAACGATATATTATTATGGAGGGAGCTAATAGAAAACGAAACGTCCCTACATAATTTACATATGAATAAAGTAGAAGTAGAATACCGCATAAAATGTTTTTGTTTCTGTTTTTACAGGAGAGGAGTGTGCTCACGTAGTGTACAGTGTACATTACACTACACTCAAATCTGACATGATTATTATACGAGTAAAAGAGCTCGAAGAGTCGCGGTTATAAGCTTTTGATTTTTGTCATGATTCTTTTATTCCGTGTCATGGACTAATGAATTGTGGTTTACCGTTGTGACACGATTCCTATATGCCTCAATTCTCTACATACATATGTACGTCTACCTTTATTACATATCTCAATTTTTCATCTGAATCCCCCCCCCCCCCCAATCCATGTGAAATGTGAACTCCATTTACGCGCATTATTAAAAATTTACTTAACAATTTAGCAAACCAATTTAGTTCTATATGGAGCTGTTTCTGTCTTCGTTTTCAATACGTACACACATGTAGTCAGTGTTCTAACTTCTAATGATGCCAGAATTCTTTGATTGCTACAAATTGCGATTGCACCTGAACATTATCCGCATCCAGATATATTTATTTCCCTCACCCATAATAATAATTCTCTTGAAAAAAAGCCACAAATACACATGATCAGATCAGATCAGTCATTTTATATTGTACATTTCTTACATTTCTATATATCGAATCTTGGCAAATCAAAGATTCAAACCTATACACCACTCTCGACTTGAGCTCATTACTAAAATGCGTGAAAATGTTTTGAACCAAAAGGTTACTCTGAAACTCAGAGTCTGAATCCGCAGACACAGATGCAATATTGCACAATAAATACACACACCCAAAATACTCGCATTCAAAACCAAAAGACTTTTGTTTCAGGTACTAATTTTTCATGGTTGCGCCTGGTCTAAATTCCCAATAAACAAAAAAAAACGTACCAAAATTTCTTAATTCTCAATGCAATGACCAACACTGTCAATTCGTCATAGATGAATGAATAGGAGAGACTTACCCGATTTCATAGAGTTGTGATGGTGATTTTCAGGTGAGTTTAATTTCCCCTGTAAAGACACAAAAAAGAAAAAGAAAAATATTATATTGATTCAAGTTACATTATTATTATTACAGTGTGCAGCGTAGTGAGTCCATAAATGGGAATCCTTCAATCATTCCTTAAATGATATTGTAGGATTCTCATCATTATCCTTATTATCCATCCTCATCATCATCATCATTATCATCATTATCACGGCGTTCTTTGTCCAACCCGAACGTATAGAAGCATTTAGTGTTTAGTGCCAATGAGACAATCATCATTGGATATGCCAATATGCCCAAGATTTACAATTTACAATTTTACAAAGCATTACAACTATACGACTATAAGATAAGACTATACGTAATACAGGCTACAGGCGAGATTTGTCCATATGCACCATATACAACACACTGAATACACACACCCTACAGTAAAATAACTTGAGATAAGTGCCATTATGGCATATTATTATTATTATTATTATTATTCCTGCTTCGTCCACTGTCTATACAAAAGCTACATAAATATATATCGTACATATACCTGTAGCCTTGAAAAAAAATTCTTTTCTCGTTGTCGTTGAGGACACGGATGAATGATGCAAAACCAAACAGAAGCAACTTACAACTTATACAACAGTATAGAGAGATGAAAAGATTCAATATATCCCTGAATGATATTTCCCTACTCGTTTGCTTACATATACAATTATGATTATTATTACAACTATTAATTTAAATACACATTCAATTCACATATTTAGTATTTAGTCTTTAGTTCCTAGTCGTCATCTTCGTCGTCGTCGTCTATATTATTATTATCTATTTGTTTTTATTCGTCAGTTAGACGTTAGAAGTTGGAACAATGGGGCTATAGAGATAGAGACAGAGACAGGCAGACAAAGACAAAAGAGAGAGAGAGACGACGACGACGAAATCCTCTTGATCGTCTTCGTTGTCGACAACGAGACAACGAACAACGATGAAGAGCAAAAGAGAGACAAACCAAGGTAAAGTTTAAGACTCATTGGAGACTCGAAAACTCAAGTCTCGATATAAACTTAAACTCAAGAGTCATTAAAAATATCTTTTAGGAAGTAACGTCGTCGTCGTCAAAGTCAGGTTCCATATTGGACTGGGAACCAGAAGAAGACGAAGACGAAGAAGAAGAAGCATTTCAAGATGATTTAAAGACAGAGAAAGAGACAGGCCAAGAGGAATATATAGAAAAAGAAAAGAGTTGAAAGAAAAAGGTAGAGGAGACAAGAGAACACGAGGGAGTCAAAGCTAATTATTAAACATGATTTTATTCATTCATTTACACATGGAAATGTGTGTGTGTGCTTATTCAATTCCTCATGCTTTGGATAAGGATAAGGAATAAGGACTCTCTTGACTAGTATAACATTCATATTATTCGCATTCGCTTATTCAATTCATATATATCTTTATAACAAACAATTATAAAGCAGATTGAGGATTAAGGATTCTTTAGTGGATGGATTTATTAGTACGTACAGTCCATAGCGTATTTAGCATTATCATTTCATTATATTTCACATATAAATCTTTCCTTCGTTCATTTTCCCTCTTCGCTTTTTCGTATTTAAAAACAAGAACAAGTGGACATGTAAACACTGTGATTAGCAATCGTAAAATAAACCCACTGTGTATATACCGACATGCAGAATCCCAATTCCAATTTCATGCACATACACAATACACATCCACTAAATTCTAAATGGATATATCAAACATACATACACACAGAATAATGCGCACTAAGAAAATCACGTGCAACGTTTTTTTTTAATTGCTTCAGTTTTTTATGTGTATATTCTCTCTCTTTTCTCGTTTTTTTTTGTTTTGCTTTTTGTCAATCCAATTAGCTAATTTAATGGGCAACTCAAGTTTTATTACGATCAATCTCTGTGTAAACTTCTACACACGCACATGCACACACAACACACACCCCATTAAATTGAACGCTTTTTTTTCTTGACCAACCAAAAGACAAAAAACAAACAAGGCAATATATGGGGGAAAAGGCGAAAAACACTTGATTGACTTTATGTGTGACCATTTGTTGATTTACTCCTTCACTTATATAAACGACTTTGATTACGACTATGATATAATTGATTTCATTAATTCAGTCAGTCAGTCAACCAGGGGAAAGCATGGGAATTTTGAATTCAAATTCAAAGGGCAGTCGATCGGCAAAACTTTGGGGGAAATCCACACACATTAAATTTTGTTATTTGGCAGTCAGTCGGCACAAACGTGCTTTAAATTACGCGTTAATTTTATTGGTTGTAGTTGAAAACACAAAAAAATAAAATAACAACAATTGGGAAATTAGTCTCGGATTTCTTTAACTTTCCTAAGCATAATTTCAAGCGTCTGACAACCAACCTGAAATAAACTAAATATCGAGCAGACAAAATCTATACTTCATTCTGATTCTGACAATTAAAAATCTTTTTTTGACGGTTGATTATTGGGTTGTATAGAGAGGATTTTATTTTTGATGGGGATTTTTGTTTTTTGATATTTTTACCTCAACGGCACCATTATTCCAAACATAGTGAACACCATCGACAGCATGATGATTGATCATTGTGGTCATCCAGTGCATTAATTGATGCGCATTTCCAGGCGCATGATGTGAATGCTGTTGAGCTGCTGATGCTGCAGAAACTATTTGTCCAGGGGAGAGAGCTGCAGCAGCAGCGGCGGAAGCCGCCACTGAATGCGAATGATGAATCCCGTGCTGTTGTTGTTGCTGCTGCTGATGCTGCTGTTGTTGTTGTTGTTGATGTTGTTGTTGATGATGATGATGAAGGATATTTGGGGATGGTGGGGTTTGTGAGGGTGAAATACTCCCTGGACTCCCGTGATCGTGATTATGATTCACACTATTATTGCTATTCGGGTTGTTGTTATTCGTACTCGAATTTCCATTACTATTGTTATTATTACTACTACTTGTATTATTATTATTATTATTATTATTATTGCTTTGATTCTGGTTGGGAATTGACGGGGATTTCAAGGATAACAAACCCGATTGCTGTTGCTGCTGATGTTGTTGTTGCTGTTGCTGCTGCTGCTGTTGATGGTGTGGTGGGGGTTGTGGAGAATGTGACGAGTGATTAGTATTGTTGTTATTATTATTAGCTGTGGAGGAGGAATTATTATCAGGGGACAATGAATGTGGAGTTGACGAAGAATTGCCGCCGTTAGTCCACAAAAAGGAGGCAGCCGCTGCTTTCTGAAAATCATAAGAAAAGACCAAAAATATGGCCCGGTGAGAGAGAGAGAGACAGAGAAACAGAGAAGAAATTTTGTCAACATTTTCAATTTGTTTTGTGTTTTTTATTTATTTTGCCCTTCTTCTACTTCTTTCTTTTCCATCATTCACCAGCAAAACGTTCGTATGTAAAATACAAATACATATATGTGTACATGTACTAAATGTGTAGTATTGTAGTCGTAGTGTGGTTGGTAATATTTGTAGTCGGGAGTATTGAAGTAGTTTAGTATGTAGTCACACTAGTCACCTTCAATTTCAATGCATTTGCATCTTATTCTCATCTTTCTCGTGTATTTATGTATATCATATTTATCCTATCAAACATCATGTCTCGTCATTATTACTCTGCACTTTTTTCTTTCACTCACTCCTATATATATTCATCGATAAAATACGTATACGATCTATATATTGCGCTACACATCACACACACAAACAGAGAGACACTTTGCCCAAGCACACTGTCTCTGTTCTGTATTATTCTGTACTGTGTTGATTTCAATTGGATTCCAATTCCAATTCGACTCAGAAATTTGTCTCAAGTACGTGATTTTCAAAGTGAGAGAAATAATCATCATCAAAAAACCCAACATCAGAGCTATAACAATGTCCTGCAAAAATCTCAGCCTCAACCAGAGGAGCTCTACAGCCGCCTACGTGACGATCCAATAATAATTCATGTATGTACAGATGTACACATCATGAAATGTGTCAGTCAGAAGACTCAGAGCACAATCCACAGAGAATGTCTGACTCAAAAGGCTCTGCCGGAGCAGTAAAGTGGCCAAAATAATTGCTGCAATGAATGATAATAAAAGCAACTGGAAGAGCCACAAGTTGCTCTGTGTCATCACGTGATTCTTCTCCTCACACGTACCCTCCAAAAACCTTTTTCTTTCAAGGATATTTTCTCTCTCCATCACATCACTCGCTTCTATTAAACTTCTCTCTCTCTCTCTCGCTCTCTTTCATTCCATTTCTGCATATTTTTATTATTATTACTCTGCAATATCCTTTAATTCATTTATCAGTCCATTCCTCATTTCAACAACCAAAAACTATGCAACGACATCAACTAAACTAAACTATTCATACGTTTCCTCCCCAGGGCAAAATGTACGATACAATTTAAAATGTATACCTATATAAAATCTTAATGCAATTTTTCAAAATCACGTTTCGAACATTGTCATTTGTTCAAAAGATAGTTTCAGGATTGAATTGAATTCCCCACATCTCATTTTCATTGCTATCCCCAAATCACCACTCATTTATCGTTAGTCAGTCAACCTTAGCTTTTACGCATACAAAACACATTACAACATTACACACATTTCACTCAAACCCATCAGGATTTCTTCCAAGAAGAAGAAGATGATGATGATGAAGCGGCGGGACTAACCAGAAACTATAAAGAAATCTATATAATTAGTACGATTCTCCGGTCGGACATTGAAATGTAATCGAAATTGAAATCAAGGATTCAAATTGCAACGCAACTGCAAACTGCCAAATAATTGCTATGAGGAGAGAAAAGAGAAAACACAATTCCCCGTCTTTTCACTATGCTTTTATATAAAAACAAAACATTTAAATTGAGTCATAAATTTATTTTATAATAATCCAGGAACTGGAATTTCAATGGGAATATTCAAATTCTACTTGTACTACAGAGAGAGAGAGAGAGAGAGAGCAAAAGAAAAACTGTTTCAACTGTGGACTTGAAGTCGTGAAGTCTGTGGAAACTTTTAGCTGAGTGTGTAAGAAAAAAACTCCGAGTAATCACAGTTATTGACGAGAGAGATAGTTCATTCAGAAGCAGAATCAAAAAAAGAAACAACCAATTCATTGATTTTTATTCGCTTGTATAGATTTGTACTTGTACTTTTTTTGTGTATGAAAGCAAGTCATAAAATTACGCATTAACATGTTTTAACTCGGATGATCTCAAATCAAAAGTGTAGAAAGAGAGAGAGAGAGAGATTATAAAAGTTGTGCACAAGTTAGCAATCAGGATCCAACCATGTAGTATAAAAATACAGACTTTAGACTACAGAGATTTGGTGTGTACTGGGCGTCAACTGGCTTTGGTTCTGGCTAGACTATGACTTTATCATCATCTTTCAAAAGAGAAGTTCATCGTAGAGAGAGGGAGAGAGAATGAAATATCACATGGAAAGAGCATCAGCATCAGGGCAGAGAGCATATCGAGTAATAGTCAAGTTGAGAGAGAGAGATAGAGGGAGAGAGGGAGAGAGTGAAATTATTGGGTACGGCTTTAGATTTATTCTTATAGACTTTCGATTAAACCATAAAATAATTTTACAATTTATTAGCCAAAGAGTTGAACTTTGAGTTTCAAACGTTCAACACAGCCAACAACCAAAAAAACCCCAATCAAATACATTAGCTGTAGTTTAATTTTGATTACGTAACGGAGAATCTCTATAAAACACATACATATACAAATAAACTCGTGTTTGGATTCACTCATTGCATAGAAATTTCTGCAACCTGCAACGACTAAAAAAACAAACTCTATATAACTATAAAACCACAAAAAAATTGGCCTAATTTGTCCATATCAATATTTCATGTATTTTTTTCTTATTCTTCGCCACTTTTTCAAGTGGCAATTTGTGACGGCATGATTTACACAAAGTAATTATGATTTTACATATAAGAATAATAATACACGCAATAATTGTTATTTCATGTCTTCATGTCCCGGAAGATTACACGAAAACCCCATCGCCATCACACATTGTTGATGTTGATATGCAATATACATTCACAATTAGTACATATGTAGAACTTGAATGCATAGAAAAACTTCAACTTTAAAAAAAAAAAACTTCCAAGGTGTCTAATTAAGTCTTAACTTCACGATCAATCAAATTGAGCATCCTCATTCTCGCCACAACATTCCAATTGAAAATCCCAACTCCCTATATATATATATATACTCTCTACAATAAGAAAAGGACGACCAAGTCGAAGAAGAAGAATCATTCAATAATTGTATTCCATTCTATTCTGTATTGCTCCTGCTATTTCAATCACCATTCTCAATTTTGTCCATTACATTACTACATATATCCTTCTCATTATTATTCCAGTCAGACTCCACGCGTATTGTATGTGGAGAATATAATGAGAAAACGTTCACATCCTATATGTATATATATATAGAGAGAGAGTATTGATATTTCCAGTCCAATAAAATATTTCAAGTCAAAGTCAAAGTCAACCTCTCGATCTCTGCCTAGAAATATCCTCCAACTTGTAAACTAACTATACTAACTAACGACTACCAAGTACCCACCCAATCCTACAAGCTATACAAGGTCGCTGTCTCCCTGATTATAATATTTCTGAGGTGCTCAAAAAAAACAAAACAATCAAATATGAATACTAAATATTATCTGTAAATACATGTGTGTTCATTCGTCATAAATAATCAAGTCAATTGCAATTTGTTCATTTGCATATATGAGATTCCAGAATTTAGTCTAAAAAGATTTATTGCCCATGTTATGGATTTGAATTTTTGAATATTTGTATACTTATATTGTTCAAGAAATGTAGTTTGGATTGACAGAGTATTTAGACAATGACTGCACACTACACACATTGCACATTTGCATTAATACGATTACGATAAAAACTCGTAAGTATATATATGTGTGCTCGGACTAACCTACCGAGCAAGAAGCAAAGACAAAAAAAAAACAAGATGAGTTAAACATGAGAAAAACATGTGAAATAGAGAGAACATGGGGAAAAAACTCATGCTATGAGACTATGAGTATATATATATGACTATGAGTATATGACTATGGTCATGAATCCATGGATTCATTTGGCTCAAACATGATTGATCTGATTATAATGATGGCGCGGATCTTTTAATCGTAAAGAAAATCCGACGCCAGTATACATACATACATTCACAGACCGTAAATGGTAATGAAAAATATCGTAGTATAGCAAGTTAGCAAGATTTGTAAAGTAAGTAAAAGCATTTTTCTCTCTCTCTTCACATTTAATGGATTTGTACAAGTTGAAAACTCCGAGTCAGTCAGCACGGAGAAACGAGAGTAAAAAAGCGAAACAAAAAATGAGACAATTTACAACAAGATTTTTACTCTGTATACCAAACAAGCTCAACTCTCGCTCCTGTTCCTCTTCAGAATGAGATGAGAATTTGAGCATGGACATTTCTCAGATGGAACCGAGAACGAATATATATCTGTACACGATAGAAGATAGTTTCACAAAAAAAAAGGTCTGGCAAATCTTGAAAACTGAACAGAAAACAGAAAAAAAACTCTCGAGTGATCACCGCTCAGCCATCAAATCCAAATCACTCATCGCTCATCTCTCTCTCTCAACTATCAACTCTTGATAAATTATGTCCTTTTCCCCGTGCCAAACCTCGTCGAGATATCATTTTGAATTGTACACATTCTAATCATCTAATAACTGAAAATGGAAGCCTTCTCAATCGCATCGTATTCATCAATTACCCGCAAGTCGCACCCAATAAAAATTCAAATACGCACACCAAAAAGGAGAAAAAGAAATAAAAAAATCCACATCCACAACAATCTGACTCAACCTGATTACAAAAATTAACCAACTTTTCTTGCAAATCTTGTAAATACAGATACAATTTTAACACACACACACAGACTCAGAAGAATGAAGAATATGCGAATTTGAAATCGATGAAAACTCAAAGTAAAAAACAAACCACCTGATAAAATTTCCATATATGATACTAACACATTTATAATTGAATCTCTCATGGGTAAAAGTACAAAACAAATCCAAAACACATGTACAGTAAATACAATCGACAATGACAGTAAATTGCACATATATAATATGAAGAATCAATGGGAATAAAACAACAAAACGACTCTGCTGTAACGTAACATATTTGTAATTCACCAATCAAACTAGTAATTACATTAAATATAGAGATCCATCGTGGACTCTCTCATCATAACTGATATACGTAGTAAGTACGAAGGACAAATCCAATAGGAAACTCTGCTTTCCTCATATCCTAGTATATGTACATACTCTATACTCTACATACCATTGTCGCCTTTACATATATCTACACATCAGTTTTATCTAATCACACTCAAGATATCTCAATACACCACTCATTTCAAATCCTGAATAGATACAAAAGAAAAGGTATACTATAGGGAAATTAAATGACGGTATGTAATAATAATAATTTCAAAGTTTTTCATATGCATGTACATACATATGTGTTCATGTTCTTCACATGGATAATTCCAATTCCTATGTAAATGCCTATACTCGTTTAAAATAAGTCCAAAGAAATTCCCATGATATGAATTATGAAAAATCCGTACACACACACACACACACACACATTGAACATTTTGTTACATTACTTTAAATATACATCATGTTCAACAACGACCAACTATACCTGTGTAATGTGAATGTGTAACTCCCTTCTTCTTCTTCTCCTTCTCCTTCCTTAGCCATATACAATATGTACATAAAAAAAATATATCCTTGAGAGAATGAAACATGACGGTGATCCTCTGCATATAGTAAACAATATCTGGAATATCCAGATTAATATTGACGTATGTATTTATATTGTATATTGTATACGCGAAAGTCGTTGGAAGTTTGAAATTTGAAGTTTTGAAGTTTGAGCATTTGCTTTGTGTAATATACTTTATGTATACATACCTAGTCGTCCCTATCGCATGAGATCCACATTCACATACCTTTATACTCACATTATACCATTTTTACAATGCTATAATCAAGCTCAACAGGAAATTCTGCAATTTAATTGCAATTATTAAAGTCGCACGTTCTGACTTGTGATCACAGCGATAGATTAAACTATACATGGAAATAAAAAATGAAAAAAAAAAAATCCTTTTCCATGCACAACCACCTCACTCTTACTTTTACCATTTGAAAATACATATTCATATTCCGTTTCCATGTGCTTTTTCCTTTTCCCTTTCACCTTTTATTTAATCGGGCACGGTGTCAATTGAGGGGAAAAAACCGCTGTGCCTACGAAAACACAGTACAAAAGTACAAAAAATCATCCGTACAGTTAAGACAACGGCAAATATAGCCAAGACGAAGACGATATTCCATGACGAAGAAGAAGAAGAAGAAGAGGAGGGGGAGAAATTCCCTACATATATTAACTATATGTAAATATAACGATCCAGCAGCACTCATCCTGATCCTGGTCATAAATAGCTGCTATTCAAATCTCTGTACATACAGTCCACTTGCTCATGCGTACACACACACACTCAATCTCAACACGCACATTACGCACTCGTGATTAAAAAAAAGTTGCGTTCTCAAACATCATATCATCATGCACAGATAGCACATTTTTACTATACGTATACACTAGTATACAGATATATATATATATCCAAACACACACGTGGACTCGACTATATAACTTTTACATACAGTTAAAAATAGGCAACATAATAATAATAATAAAGACAGACATGGAGAGAGAGAGAGAGAGATAGATACAAGTTGACAAAGTCAAATGGAATGGAAATTTAAATGTTGAAAGATGAAGAGCTCGCGAGAGATAGAGAGAGAGAGACTTGTCAAGTGAAACGAAAAAGCTACACAATGCGGTGGCAATGTGTCTTTTCAAGATATAATTATTGTAGGTGTATACGATATATAGTTTTTAAAAAAAGTTGTCAATTGAAGGATTGTGAAAATTGTGGCAGTAGTAAGAAGTAGAAAGAATTCGAATTCGTTTTCGTTTTCGTTTGAGCCTACACATTAATATAGTATTTAATGTCCTTTCTCTAATTTCAAATTGTATATTAAAAAAAAAAAAAAATAATGATAATAGTAATAAAAAATCCACCTCAGCATCAGAAAAGAGTAGATTTCTGGGTAGAGGGAACGTTGGTGGGGATGAATTGGAGGAATTCGTCACTGCACTGGGTGACGGAGGGGATAATGTACCGGTGGATGATGGAGGTAAAACAGAGGCAACTCCAGCCGAATAACCGAGTACACGGAGATCCGTTGGATATAAAAATGGATGATGAAGACTTGAAGGGGCCCCATTTGTCTTCTCTGTCGATAATTCCATCATTTTGAAAACTCGTTTATTTTTTTTACTCACTCTGGACTTGACAATTAAGATTTACACACATACAAACTAAGTATATAAGTACGATAATGTGATATTCTTTTGGTACAATAAACAGAGTTCCTGCTTCTTTTTTTCTTCTTCTCTCCTCAGATTTATTTATTACTGAGCAAATATATCTGTATATAGTCGAGGAAAGTTTTATGTAGTCTCAAAATCTCACAAAAGTATATCTCTATTTGTTTGAGTAAACTTCCAAATACTTTTTGTACTTCAACTTGACACAAAACCAAAAAATCCAGTCACGAAAACAAACAGGTAAAATACAGATACACCACATGGACACCGTTTGGGACCATGAACGAAAATGTCATGTACAAATATATATATATTATTTAATATTCGCCGACAGTTTCTTTTAACATTCCATAAGGAACGATAAATTTGTTTAAGGAAAAAAACCTGTCACACTCAATCTGTAACGTTGTAAAAGTTATATTATTAATATTTGCACATGTTCAAAGAAATCAACTTGCTAATAATCCGCTCAATTTTTCACACTGTCAACCAAAAAATTAATTTGAAGAACACTCCAATTTCCTTTCTGTGTGTATACATTTACAAATTTCCTATGTCAAACTTTTGGGATATACCAACAACAAAATAAATTGGTTTTCTTTTCTTTTAATTTTGTTTTGGTATTTCATCCATTGAAATCCATTCACAATCTTTTTGTCTATAGTCTCAATTCTCACAAAGGCACTTTAAATCTCTCAATTCCAAATTCCAATCAATAACTATATAAATTCCACACCACACTGCACTCTGATTCCAGTTTAATGTTCACTCAACTTTGAAAATGAAAATGAACCTTTAAAATAATTTAAAGCTTGTAAAATCACATTCAAAAAGGTTCACTTTAATTTAACTGCAAAGTCGGCAACACATTCAAAAATCAAAACAAATTGAATTAAAATGTGAATATCTTTCTTAAATGTTTTCACGATTGTCTATCAAATCAAATCAAAATTCCCAATATCACAGGGAATTCTCCTCTCGACACACACTTGAACCGGTTGTCACAAAGTGACTGACAAAAGCACAGGGGAAAGACAAAGCAGAAAAAATGTCACCACACGTAAAAAAATTGAGTGAATTCACTTGTAAGTAATTATTGACAAGATTTTTTAAACGAAAACCGACCACGTGGTCACAACACAACAATTATGTATTTGTTTCTCTGTCCTGTCTCGTCTTGACGTTCTTCCCCGATTCACAAGGTAATAATATCAATTATTACACACAGAAAAGATTCTACAACATTCTTTATTCAACACGAAAAGTAAATGTAAATGTCTCTGTTCCCAGTTTCTATGTCTTTTCAAATATGAGAAAAGCACGTTGCTCGCAAGTTTGTATATATAGCACACGTTTATCCTTACAAAAAAAAGAAACAGGAGAAACCCACAGAAAAAATTGATACACAAATTCCCTATTTTTACTGTATTCCCAATTTTTTCAAATACGAGAGGAAAATTCAAATGGAAAATAAACTTTTGAGGTTGAATGGAGAAAATGATGAGGATATCAAAATGCGTGTGTATGTGCAAGCGAGTGAATGTGTGTCTGTGTGTGTGTATATATAAAATACAGGAGAGACTTGTTACAGTACAAAACTAGGAGGGAAAAGAATGAGAATGAGCGAGCCATGTAATATAAAAGCTCTGGCTCTCTTCAACTTGTTCTTGCTCACAACAACAAGAGGAACATGGAAACACAGAAAATTATCTCTCTCTCTTCTCTTCTCTATCATATACTCTGTTCGCGTCTCGTCTCTCTATCTCTATCGCTCTCCAGCCATGAGAAGTATAGGCAAACAGTAGAGAGAAACATACAGCGTGGAAAAAAATAATAACATAGATACTATAGACAGCCGAATGAGCCAGAGCCAGAGGAGTCAGTCAGTAAAGAAACACAGTGAGAGAAGGAGAAGCAAAGCACAAGGAAAGGCAACACGGGTGGTTGAAGACAACTTCGTCTTCGTCTTTCGAGAGCATACACAGTAATACACATACACATACACTACAGTCTACACACATGCATATCAAAACATTATACATGTATGAATTCAGAGGGCTCCTCTGTACAACTTCAACTGGATATTACAACCTTACAGACACATACTTACACTTCCACTTTATTCTCCTCTTTTCTTACTCGTACGCACTATCGCACTTACTCTTTATTCACATGTACAGATGTACACAACACACAGTCAGTACACATCTACACATGTAGTGAGTCGTCTTCTCCACTACTATACTTCTTAAATCTCCCTATAAAATTCTTCAACAAGAACTTACTCCGTGTGTGGATTTGTGCTATGTATACATACAAACGGTGAAGACTGTTGAGTGCTCTCTACAAGTCTACAATTCGAACATTTCTCTATACATAATACATACCAAACACCAACTCCTCTACATTACATTACATCTATCTGTATCTGTACTAGTGATAGAAGGGGAAAATTTTTACTCTACAATTTTACCAAAATACAAATACTCGAATACTATCTATCTGTATGTGCATTGCATGTGCATGAACATGGACTACATGCTCGTTATTCCTATCAGTTCTCTCTCTCTCTCTCTACTCTCTACATATACATATATAAAGAGTATTCCACACGATGATTTAACTATTACATTTTTACATCTACCTTCACAACATATATAAACTCTCACACATATTTACTCTATGGATTATACTGCTGCCGAAAAGGAGTACGTATACGCAGTTTTTATATTATATTATATTATGGAGCTTCCAATTTCCATTTCTATTGCATCTCATTGTGCATCCTCCATCGACTTTGACTTCTACTCCTTTGGCTTCAAGCTGGAGCTTTAGCTTTAGTAGGTTTCGCGTGTGTAAATGTGTGTGTGTGTCCACCGAAAAATCCTGTCTGTATTATTATTATGTGTGCACACAACTTCACGCATCAAACAAATACAAATGTATGCACAGATATGTCTGTCTATAGGTACAGATGTATGAGGATGTGTACGGGAGCGAAATATATGCATAGGTACTGCAGTTAATGTTGCACAGTGCATTCATCGCCTCTACACAGACTTTTATCACTTATCAGACTTCCTATATATTATGAGAATACAGAGAATACTGTTTTCAGGGAGTATCCAGTCAAGTCTCATGTGTAAGATACAGTGAAACTTGTCTATACCGGTTTCGCAAGGGACCCACGAATAAAAACCGGTATTGGGAAACACCGGTATATC